>PVJX010020813.1:0-32813 GCA_004027295.1 Dolichotis patagonum
CCAGGACCATTGTGACATCACAGTGCCCCACTATGATATCACAATTCTGTATTGTCTCCCAAGAATGCCATATTCTTATATCATGATGCCCAGTGGGAACATCACAATTGCATATTATAGCGAAAAAACTCCCTGATTATGAGATCCTGTTCTATAATTATAGCAGCAGAATTAACCTTTATGACATCACAATTCCCAACTGTGACATCACAGTGACCTGTTATGACACCATAGTTCCACATTATGGCATTACAGTACCCCGTTGTGACAGCACACTGCCCTATGTTGACTTGATGATGATCACATCATGACTTGTCAATTCCCCATTATGACCAGAGAATTCTCTATGGATGTTACAATTTTCTTTTGTGAAATCATAACTTCCCAAATTGACACAGGTGCCCATTGTGACATCACAGTCCCCATTATTCCATTACAATTCCCCTTTTTCACAGGGTAATGATTCACTTTCGCCTCAATGTGCCCTGTGGTGACAATAGTTTGGCCCATTGTGACATTATAATTTCGGGTGTGACATAACAATTACACAATTATGACCTCACAGTGCCCTCATTAGAGCAGCACAATCAACCTTTAGGATACCACAATTCCCCACTGTGACAACATAGTTGCACATTATTATATCACTGTACCAAATATGGCATCAACATATTCCATTGTGGAATCATCATGCCTCATTGTGACCTCACACATCCTATTCTGGAATCACAGCACCCCATTGTGACATCATAGTTCTCCATAGGACTTCAGAATTCCCCATCATGATATCATAATCATCCATTACAGCATGACCATAAACCCTTGTCAAAACACATTTCTCCAGTGATAACAGTAGATGCATCCTTGGGACAGAACAACAATCCAATGTGACATCACAGCTCCCTATTGTGATACCACTGTACCCCAGGATGCACGTTTTTCGCTATTACTTCACAATTCCCCATTATGATCTCACATTGGCTCGTTATCATCTCAGTGTCCTCATTATGGTATCATGGCATTGCTTTATGTTGTCACTATGCCCCACTGTGACCTCCAAAGTCCTTATTGTGGCATCAAATATCCCATTATGACATCAAAATTCTCTGCACTGCCATCAGGAAAGCCCCATTAGGATGGCAATGTTCCCCCATTCTGAATTTATAAAGCCACATCATTAGCTCATAATTTTCATTTTGATCACATAATGCTCCAATGGTACCCCATCACTACCTATGATTACCTTAATTATGATTAGAAGATCTACGAAGGCACTCTATAACCCTTCATGCAGCTCCGGGCCCACAAAAAGTACTGGATTCAGAGTTCTAAGTTTTATGTTTCAATTTGTTTCTGCTAACAAATGAGTTTACTTGAATGTAACATTTGCTTTTTCAGGCATTTAAGAAATCTTTTCCAGTCTCAAGATAGTGGAAAAACTGTAATTTTGTTTATCTAATTCTTTTAATACCTGCTCACACAAGTAAAACCAGATGCCTGTTTGACATTTCTTTCCTTTTCCTTCCTTTCTTTTCCTTTTCCTGCTGTGACACCGAAATGACCTACAGTGACATGATAACGCCCTATTGTGACCTCATATACTGGCAATGTGACATCACAATTCACAATTCAGATCTCACAGTTCTCATCATGACATTTAAATTATCTTACAACGTCACAATTGACAATTGTGACATCACAATGATGGATATGACATCATGGTATCACATTATAACATCTTGATATGCATTTGTGTCATCATAATGCCCTATTGTGACATGTGTTCTGTTTTAACCTCGCAATTCACATTATGATATTAAAATTTCTTTGTGCCATCATGATTGCCCACTGTGACATCACAATTGCCCACTGTGATATCAACAGGAGCATTGTGGCATCACAGTGCCCCACTATGATATTACAATTCTGTATTGTCACCCAAGAATCACATATTGTTACCTCATGATGCCCAGTGGGAACATCACATTTGCATATTATAGCGAAACAACTCCCTGATTATGAGCTCCTGTTGTATAATTATAGCACCACAATTATCTTTATGACATCACAATTCCCAATTGTGACATCACAGTGACATATTATGACAGCATATTTCCACATTATGGCATTACAATACCCCATGGTAACACCACCCTGCCCAATTTTTACATCATGATACCCACATCAGGAATTGTCAATTCCCCATTAGGAACAGACAATTGTGCATTACTGTTACAGTTTTCTCTTGTGGCCTCATAACCGCCCAGTGTGACACAAGTGCCCATGATGACATCAAATTCCCCTTTATAGCATCACAATTCCTTTTGTTTCACAGTTTAATGATTCACTGTCACCTCAAGTTGCACTGTGGTGACACTAACTTGGCCCATTGTGACAGCATCGTTTCCAGTGAGACACCACAATTACCCTATTATGACCTCACATTGCCCTCATTAGAGCAGCACAATCAACATTTATGATACCACAATTGCCCACTGTGACGACATAGATGCATATTATCACATCACTGTACCAAATATTGCCTCAAAATACCCCATTGTGACATCATCATTCCTTATTGTGACTTCACATATCCTATTGTGGTATCACACCAGACCACTGCGACATCATAGTTCTCCATATGACTTAAGAATTCCCCATCATGATGTCATAATGATCCATTACAACATCACAATAAACCCTAGTGATATCACAGTTCTCCAGTGAAAAGAGTAGATGCATGATTGTGGCAGAACAACACTCCACTGTGACATCACAGCACCCTATTTTGACGCCACTCTACCCCATGATGAGACACTTTTCACTGTTACTTCACAATTCCCGATGGTGATCTCACATTGCCCTCGTTACCATATCTGTGTGCTCATTATGGTACCATGTCATTCCTTTATGCTGTCACTATGCCCCACTCTGTCCAACAAATTCGCTATTGTGATATAAAATATCCCATCATGACATCACCATTTTTCCTGTGCCATCAGGATACACCCATTAGGATCTCACTCTTTCCCAATTCTGACTTTATAAAGCCACATCACTAGCTCATAATTTCCATTTTGATCACATAATTCTCCTTTAGTGCCTCATCACAACCTATGTTTACCTTAATTATGATTAGAAGAACTTCCAAGGCACCCTTGTACACTTCATACAGCTCCAAGCCCCAAGATTTATGTTTCAAATTGTTTCTGCTAAACAATGCCTTCACTTGAATGTAACATTTGCTTTTTCTGGAATTTGATAACTCTTTTCCAGTCACAAAATTTAGGAAGAATTGTAATTTTTTTATCTATTTCTTTTAATGCTAGGTTACACACACAAAACCAGATGTAAGTTTGATATTTTTTTCCTTTTTCTTCCTTTCCTTTCTTTTACTACTCCTGCTATGACATCACCATGTCCTACTGTGACATCATAACACCCTATTGTAACCTTGTATAGAGTCAATGTGACATCACAATTCAAAATTAAGATCTCACAATTCACAATTAAGATCTCACAATTCTCATCATGACATTTAAATCATCTTACAATATCACAATTGCCAATTGTGACACCACAATGATGGATATGACATCATGGTATCACATTTTGGCATCATGCTATGCCTTTGTGACATCATAATTCACTATTATGACATGTGTTCTACTGTGACCTCGCAACTCCCAGTATGACATTACAATTTTCCTTTGAGATATCATGATTGCTCACTGTGATTTCACAATTGCACACTGTGATATCACCAGTACAATTGTAACATCACAGTGACCCAATATGATACCAAAATGTTGTATTGTCACCCAATAATGCCGTATTGTTACCTCATGATGCCCCGTTGGAACATCACTATTCCCTATTTTAGCAAAACTACTCTTAAATTATGAGCACATGTTGCCTAATTATAACAGCACAATTAAACTTTATGACATCACAATTCCCAAATGTGACATCACAGTGACATGTTATGACATCATAGTTCCACATTATGGCATTACAGTACCCCGTTGTGACAGCACACTGCCCTATGTTGACTTGATGATACCCTCATCATGACTTCTCAATTCCCCATTATGAACAGAGAATTCTCTATGGATTTTACAGTTTTTTTTTGTGACATCATAACTGCACAAAGTGACACAAGTGCCTATTGTGACATCACCATCCCCATTATTCCATCACAATTCCCCTTTTTCACAGGGTAATGATTCACTTTCACCTCAAGGTGCCGTGTGGTGACACTAGCTTTGCCCATTGTGACATCATCATTTCCGGTGTGACATCACAGTTACCCTATTATGACCTCACAATGCCCTCATTAGTGCAGCACAATCAACATTTTTGATACCACAATTCCCCACTGTGACAACATAGTTGAACATTATTACATCACTGTACCAAATACAGCATCAAAATATTCCATTGTGGAATCATCATGCCTCATTGTGACTTCACACATCCTATTGTGGAATCGCAGCACCCCATTGTAACATCATAGTTCTCCATATGACTTCAGAATTCCCCATCATGATATCATAATCATCCATTACAGGATGACCATAAACCCTTGTCAAAACACAGTTCTCGAGTGATAACAGTACATGCATCCTTGTCACACAACAACACACAACTGTGACATCACAGCTCCCTATTGTGATACCACTGTACCCCAGGATTCATGTTTTTCACTGTTACTTCACAGTTCTCCATTATTATCTCACATTGGCCTCGTTATCATCTCAGTGTCCTCATTATGGTATCATGGCATTCCTTTATGCTGTCACTATGCCCCACTGTGACCTCCAAAGTTCCTATTGTGACATCAAATATCCCATTATGACATCAAAATTCTCTGCAGTGCCATCAGGAAACCCGCATTAGGATCTCACTCTTCTCCCATTCTGACTTTATAAAGCCACATCATTAGCTCATAATTTCCATTTTGATCACATAATGCTCCATTAGTGCCCCATCGCAACCTATGTTTACCTTAATTATGATTAGAAGATCTTGCAAGGCACCCTTCTACCCTTCATACAGCTCCAAGCCCCAAAAAAGTACTGGTTTCAGAGTTTTAAGATTTATGTTTCAAATTGTTTCTGCTAAAAAATGCCTTCACTTGAATGTAACATTTGCTTCTTCAGGCATTTGAGAACTCTTTTCCAGTCTCAATACATTGGAAGAATTGTAATTTTTTTATCTATTTCTTTTAATACTAGGTTATACCCACAAAACCAGATGTAAGTTTGATATTTTTTTTCTTCTCCTTCCTTTCCTTTCTTTGACTACTCCTGCTGTGACATCAACATGTCCTACTCTGAAATCATAACACCCTATGGTGACCTCGTATGCTGCCAATGTGACATCACAATTCACAATTAATATCTCACAATTCTCATCGTGACATTTAAATTATCTTGCAATATCACAATTGCCAATTGTGACACCACAATGATGGATATGACATCATGGTATCACATTTTGGCATCATGCTATGCCTTTGTGACATCGTAATGCACTATTATGACATGTGTTCTATTGTGACCTCGCAACTCCCAGTATGACATTACAATTTTCCTTTGAGGTATCATGATTGCCCACTGTGATATCACAATTGCCCACTGTGATATCACCAGTACAATTGTAACAACACAGTGACCCAGTATGATATCACAATATTGTATTGTAACCCAATAATGCCATATTGTTACCTCATGATGCCCAGTTGGAACATCACAATTCCCTAATTTAGCAAAACTACTCCTAAATTATGAGCACATGTTGCTTAATTATAGCAGCACAATTAACAATTATGACATCATGATTCTCACCTGTGACATCACAGTGACATGTTTTGACATCATAGTTCCACATTATGGCATTGCAGTACCCCGTTGTGACAGCACACTGCCCTATGTTGCCTTGATGATACCCTCATCATGACTTGTCAATTCCCCATTATGACCAGAGAATTCTCTATGGATGTTACAGTTTTCTTTTGTGACATCATAAATGCCCAAAGTGACACATGTGCCCATTGTGGCATCACAGTCCCGATTATTCCATCACAATTCCACTTTTTCACAGGGTAATGATTCACTTTCACCTCAAGGTGCCCTGTGGTGACACTAGCTTTGCCCATTGTAACATCATCATTTCCAGTGTGACATCGCAATTACCCTATTATGACCTCACAGTGCCCTCATTAGAGCAGCACAGTCAACTTTCATGATACCAAAATCCCAACTGTGACAACATAGTTGCACATTATTACATCACTGTACCAAATATGGCATAAAAATATTCTATTGTGGAATCATCATGCCTCATTGTGACTTCACACATCCTGTTGTGCAATCACCTCACCATATTGTGACTTCATAGTTCTCAATATGAGTTCAGAATTCCCCATCATGATATCATAATCATCCATTACAGCATGACCATAAACCCTTGTCAAAACACAGTTCCCCAGTGAGAACAGTAGATGCATCCTTGTGACAGAACAACACTCCACTGTGACATCACAGCTCCCTATTGTGATACCACTGTACCCCAGGATGCATGTTTTTCACTGTTACTTCACAATTCCCCATTATGATCTCACATTGGCCTCGTAATCATCTCAGTGTCCTCATCATGGTATCATGGGATTTTTTTATGCTGTCACTATGCCCCACTGTGACCTCCAAAGTCCCTATTGTGACATCAAATATCCCACATCGTAGTTCTCCATATGATTTCAGAATTCCCCATCATGATATCATAATCATCCACTACAACATCAAAATAAACACTTGTGACATCACAATTCTGTGATAACACCGGAGTTACCATTGTGACAGAACAACTCTTCCCTGTGACATCACAGCACCCTATTGTGACACCACTGCACCTCAGGCTGACATACTTTTTACTATTACTTCACAATTCCCCATTGGGATCTCATATTGCCCTGGTTATCATCTCAGTGTCCCCATTGTGGTACCTTGCCATTCCTTTAGGCTATCATGATGTGCCACTGTGACCTTCAAATTCCCTAATGTGGTATCAAATATCCCATTATGACATCACAATTCTCTGCTGTGCCATCAGGATACCCCCATTAGTATCTCCATCTTCCCAGATTGTGATGTTATAAAGCCACATCATTAGCTCATAAGTTCCATTTTGATCACATAATGCTCCATTAGGGCCCCATCACAAACGATGTTTAACTTAATTATGAAGAGAAGTTCTTCGCGGGCACCCTACTACACCTCATACAGCTGCCGGCCAAAAAAAGTACTGGATTCAGAGTTCTAGGATTTATGCTTTAAATTGTGTCTCCTAACAAACGCCTTCACTTGAATGTAACATTTGCTTTTTCAGGCATTTAAGAACTCTTTTCCTGTCTTAAGATCATGGGAGAATTGGAATTTTTTTATCTGTTTCTTTTAATACTAGGTTCACACACACAGAAATCCAGATATAAGTTTGATATCTTTCGCTTTCCGTCCTTTCCTTTCTTTTCCTATATCTGCTGTGACATCACCATGTCCTAGTGTGACACTGTAAAGCCCAAATATGACCTCGCATACTGCCAATTTGACATCACATTTCACAATTAAGATCTCTCAATTTTCATCGTGACATTTAAATTGTCTTAGAACATCACAATTACCAATTGTGACACCACAATGATGGATATGACATCATGGTATCACATTATAGCATCATGCTATGGCTTTGTGACATCATAATGCGCTATTGTGACATGTGTTCACTTGTGACCTCGCAACTCCCATTATGACATTACACTTTTCTTTTGTGACCTAATGATTGCCCACTGTGACATCACAATTGCCCACTGTGATATCACCAGGACCAGTGTGACATCACAGTGCCCCACCATGATATCACAATGTTGTATGGTCCCCCAATAATGCCATATTGTGACCTCATGCTGCCCAAATGGTACATCACCATTCCCCATGATAGCCAATCTACTCCCCAATTATGAGCTCATGTTGCCTATTTATAGCAGCATAATTAACCTTTTTGACATGACAATTCCCAATTACAACATCACAGTGACATGTTATGACATCATAGTTCCACATTATGGCATTACAATACCCAATTGTGACACCACGCTGCCCTATTTTAACATTATGATAGACTTCTTGTGACTTGTCAATTCCCCATTATGACCAGATAATTCCCCATTGATGTTACAGTTTTCTCTTGTGACATGATAACCTCCCAGTGTGGCACGAGTGCACATGGTAACATCAGAGTCCCCATTATACCATCAAAATTCCCCTTTTTCAAAGGGTAATGCTTCACTGTCACATCAAGGTGTGGTGACACTAGCTTGGCCCACTGTGACATCATCATTTCCAGTGTGACAGCACAATTACCCTATTATGAACTCACATGGCCCTCACTAGAGCTGCACAATCAACATTTATGTTACTACAATACCCCACTGTGAAAACATATTTTTACATTATGACATCACTGTTCGAAATATGGCATCAAAATATCCTATTGTGACATAATCATGACTTATTTTGAATTCACACATCCTATTTTGGTATCACAACATCCCATTGTGACATCATAGTTCTCCATATGACTTCAGAATTCCCCATCATGATATCATAATCATCCATTACAGCATCACAATTTACCCATGTGATATTACATTTCTTCAGTGATAACAGTAGATGCATCATTGTGGCACAACAACACTCCACTCTGACATCACAGCGTCCTATTGTCATACCACTGTACCCCATGTGGACATACTTTTCACGTTTACTTCCAATTCCCCTTTATGTTCTCATATTGCCCTCGTTATCATCTCAGTGTGCTCATCATGCTATCATGCCATTCCTTTACGCAGTCACTATGCCCCACTGTGATCTCCAAATTCCCTATTGTGATATCAAAAATCCCATTATGACATCACAATTCTCTGCTGTGCCATCAGAACACCCCCATTATGATCTCAGTCTTCCCCCATTCTGACTTAATAAAGACACATCATTAGCTCATAATTTCCATTTTGATCAGATAGTGCTCCACTAGTGGCCCATCACAACCTATGTTTACCTTAATTATGATTAGAAGCTCTTTGAAGGAACCCTGCTACACTTCATACAGCTCCAGTCCCAGAAAAAGTACTGGATTGAGATTTCTAAGTTTTATTTTTCAGCTTGTTTCTGCTAACAAATGCCTTCACTTGAATGTAACGTTGGCTTTTACAGGCATTTAAGAACTCTTTTCCAGTCTAAAGATATTGGAAGAATTGTAATATTTTTATCTATATCTTTTAATACTTGGTTCACACACACACAAAACCCGATGATAGTTTGATATTTCTTTCCTTTTCCTTCCTTTCCTTTCTTTTCCTATTCCTGCTGTGACATCACCATGTCCTACTGTGACCAAATAATGCCTTCTTGTGACCTTGTATACTGCCAATGTGACATCACAATTCACAATAAAGATGTCACAATTCTCATCATGACATTTAAATTATCTTACAACATCACAATTGCCAATTGTGACACCATAATCATCGATATGACATCACGGTACCACATCATAGCAACATGCTAGGCCTTTGTAACATTATAATGCCCTATTGTGACATATTTTCTATTGTGACCTCACAACTCTCCTTTTGAATTTACAATTTCCCTAGGGTGCTGTGATATCACAGGGGAGATTTGTTCTGTCACAATGGTGCATCCAGTGTTATCACTGGAGAACTCTGATGTCACAATGGTTTATTTTGATGCTGTAATGGATGATTATAATATCATGATGGGGAATTCTGAAATCATATGGAGAACTATGATGTCACAATGGGATGTTGTGATACCAAAATAGGATGTGTGAATTCAAAATAAGGCATGATGATGTCACAATGGGATATTTTGATGCCATATTTGGTACAGTGACATCATTAAGAGCAACTTTGTAGTCACAGTGGGTAATTGTAGTATCATAAAGGTTGATTGTGCTGCACTAATGAGGGCAATGTGAGGACTTAATAGGGTAATTGTGGTGTCACAGTGGAAATGATGATGTCACAATGGGCCAAGCTAATGTCACCACAAGTCACCTTGATGTGACAGTGAAGCATTACCGTGTGAAAAAAAGGAATTGTGACGCTATAATGGGGACTGTGTTGTCATCATGGGCACTTGTGTCACACTGGGAGGTTATGATGTCACAAAAGAAAACTGTAATATCAATGAGGAATTGTGTGGTCATAATGGGGTATTGACAAGTCACGAAGAGGACATCATGATGTCAAAATAGGGCGTGGTGGTGTCACAATGGGGCATTGCAATGCCATCATGTGGAACTGTGATGTCATAACAGGTCACTGTGATGTTGCAATAGGGAATTGTGATGTCATAAAGGTTAATTGTGCTGCTATAATTAGGCAACATCAGCTCATCATTGGGGAGTTGTTTTGCTATCATGGGGAATTGTGATGTTCCAACTGGGCATCATGAGTTCAAAAAAAGGCACTGTAGGGTGACAATACAAGATTGTGATATCTTAGTGGGGTACGGTGGGGTCACAATGGACCTGGTGATATCGCAGTGGGCAATTGTGATGTCACCAAGGGAAATTGTAAAGTCAAAAGGAGAGTTGCGAGGTCACAATAGAACACATGTCACAATAAGGCATTATAATGTCACAAAGGCCTACAATGATGCTATAATGTGATACCATGATGTCATATCCATCATTATGGTGTTACAATTGGCAATTGTGATGTTGTAAGATAATTTAAATGTCATGATGAGAATTGTGAGATCTGAATTGTGAATTGGGACGTCACATTGGCAGTATACGAGGTCACAATATGGCGTTATGAGGTCACAGTAGGACATGGTGATGTCACAGCAGGAATAGGAAAATAAAGGAAAGGAAGGAAAAAGAAACAAATATCAAACTGGCATCTGGTTTTGTGTGTGTGTGAAGCAAGTATTAAAAGACAGAGATAAAAATATTACAATTCTTCCAATATCTTGAGACTGGAAAAGAGTTCTTAAATGCCTGAAAAAGCCAATGTTACATTCAAGTGAAGGCATTTGTTAGCAGAAACAAGCTGAAACATATATCATAGAATTCTCAATCCAGTACTTTTTCTGGGCCTGGAGCTGTATGAAGTGTGGCAGGGTCCCTTCAAAGAGCTTCTAATCATAATTAAGGTAAACATAGCGTGTGATGGGGCCCTAAAGGAGCTCTATCTGATCAAAATGGAAATTAGGAGCTAATGATGTGGCTTTATAAAGTAAGAATGGGGGAAGAGTGACATCCTAATGGGGGTATTCTGATGGCACAGCAGAGAATTGTGATGTCATAATGGGATTTTTGATATCACAATAGGGAATTTGGAGGTCACAGTGGGGCATAGTGACTGCGTAAAGGAATGGCATGATAGCATGATGAGCACACTGAGACGATACCGGGGGCATTGTGAGGACATAATGGGGAATTGGAAGTAAACGTGAAAAGTATGTCCGAATGGGTTACACTGGTATCACAAAAGGACGCTGTGATGTCACAGTGGAGTGTTGTTGTGCCACAATGATGCATCTAGTGTTATCACTGAAGAAGTGTAATGTCACATGAGTTAATTGTGATGCTGTAATGGATGATTATGATAGCATGATGGGGACTCTGAAGTCATATGGATCACTATGCTGTCACAACGTGGTGTTGTGATACCACAATAGGCTGTGTGAAGTTACCATGAGGCATGATGATGTCACAATGGGATATTTCGATGCCATATTTCAAACAGTGATGTCATAATGTGCAACTATGTTTTCACAGTGGGGTATTGTAGTAACTTAAATGTTGATTGTGCTGCTCTAGTGAGGGCAAGGTGAGGTCATAATAGGGTAATTGTGGTGTCACGCTGGAAATGATGATGTCACAGTGGGCCAAGCTAGTGTCACCACACTTTGATGTGACACTGAAGCATTACCCTGTAAAAAAGGGGAATTTTGATGCTATAATGTTTACTCTGATGTCATCATGGGCACTTGTGCCACACTGGGAGGTTATCATGTCACAAAAGAAAACTGTAACATCAATGGGGAATTATCTGGTCATAATGGGGAATGGACAAGTCACGAGAAGTGTATCATAATGTCAAAATAGGGCAGCGTGGTGTCACAATTGGGTATTGTAATGCAATAATGTGGAACAATGATGCCATAACATGTCACTGTGATGTTGCAATTGGGAATTGTGATGTCAAAAAGGTTAATGATGCTGCTATAAATAGGCAACATGAGCTCATAATTGGGGAGAAGATTGGCTATCATGGGGAATGGTGATGTTCCATTTCGGCAGCATGAGGTCACAATATGGCATTATTGGGTGACCATACAACATTGTGATATCACGGTGGGGCACTGTGATGTCACAATGGTCCTGGTGATATCACAGTGTGTAATTGTGATGTCACAGTGGGCAACCATGAGGTCACAAAGAAAATTGTAATGTCATGATGGGAGTTGCGAGGTCACAAGTGAACACATGTCACAATAGGGCATTATGATGTCACAAAGGCATAGCATGATGCTATAATGTGATACCGTGATGTCATTTCGAACATTGTTTGTCACAATTGGTAATTGTGATATTGTAAGACAATTAAATGTCATGATGAGAATTGTGAGATTTTAATTGTGAATTGTGATGTCAAATTGGCAGTATGTGAGGTCACAGTTGGGTGTTATTGTGACACAGTAGGACATGGTGATGTCACAGCAGATATAGGAAAAGAAAGGAAAGGAAGGAAAAGGAAAGATATCAAACTGATATCTGGTTTCCTGTGTTTGTGAACCTAGTGTTAAAAGAAATAAGAAAAAAATTCCAATTCTCCCATGATCTTGACACTGGAAAAGAGTTCTTAAATGCCTGAAAAAGCAAATGTTACATTCAAGTGAAGGCATTTGTTAGCAGACACAAGTTGAATCATAAATCTTAGACCCCAGAATCCAGGCCTTTTTTTGGACAGCAGCTGTATGAAGTGGAGTAGGGTGCCCTCGAATATCTTCCATACATATTTAAGGTAAACATCTTTTGTAATGGGGCCCTAATGGAGCATTATGTGATCAAAATGGAACTTATGAGCTAATGATGTGGCTATATAAATTCAGAATGTGGGAAGTGTGAGATCCTAATGGGGGTATCCTGATGGCAGAGCAGAGAATTGTGATGTCATAATGGGATATTTGATATCACAAGAGGGAATTTGAAGGTCACAGTGTCACATCATGATAGCATAAAGGAAAGGCACGGTACCATAATGTGGACACTGAGATGATAACCAGGGCAATGTGAGATGATAATGGGGAACTGTGATGTACCAGTAAAATGTATGTCAACATGGGGTGCAGTGGTGTCACAATTGGGTGCTGTGATGTCACAGGGGAGATTTTTTCTGTCACAATGGTGCATCCAGTGTTATCACTGAAGAACTCTGATGTCACAAGTGTTTATTTTGATGCTGTAATTGGTGATTATGATATCATGATGGGGAATTCCGCAGTCATATGGAGAACTATGATGTCACAATGGGATGTTGTGATACCAAAGTAGGATGTGTGAATTCAAAATAAGGCATGATGATGTCACAATGGGATATTTTGATGCCATGTTTGGTATAGTGATGTCATAATGTGCAACTATGTTGTCACAGTGGAAAATTGTAGTATCATAAACGTTGATTGTGCTGCAGTAATGAGGGCAATGTGAGGACTTAATAGGGTAATTGTGGTGTCACAGTGGAAATGATGATGTCACAATGGGCCAAGCTAATGTCACGACAAGGCACCTTGATGCGACAGTGAAGCATTATCCTGTGAAAAAAAGGAATTGTGACGCTATAATGGGGACTGTGATGTCATCATGGGCACTTGTGCCACACTTGGATGTTATGATGTCACAAAAGAAAGCTGTAACATCAATGAGGAATTGTCTGGTCATAATGGGGTATTGACAAGTCACGAAGAGGAC
Source organism: Dolichotis patagonum (assembly GCA_004027295.1). Lineage (NCBI taxonomy): Eukaryota > Metazoa > Chordata > Mammalia > Rodentia > Caviidae > Dolichotis > Dolichotis patagonum. The sequence continues at coordinate 14,065 of PVJX010020813.1, forward strand.
ATCATGATGTCAAAATAGGGCGTGGTGGTGTCACAATGGGGCATTGCAATGCCATAATGTGGAACTGTGATGTCATAACAGGTCTCTGTGATGTTGCAATTGGGAATTGTGATGTCATAAAGGTCAATTGTGCTGGTATAATTAGGCAACATGAGCTCATCATTGGGGAGTTGTTTTGCTATCATGGAGAATGGTGATGTTCCAACTGGGCATCATGAGTTCACAAAACGGCACTGTAGGGTGACAATACAACATTGTGATATCTCAGTGGGGCACTGTGGTGTCACAATGGTCCTGGTGATATCACAGTGGGCAATTGTGATGTCACCAAGGGAAATTGTAAAGTCAAAAGGAGAGTTGCGAAGTCACAATAGAACACATGTAAAAATAGGGCATTATAATGTCACAAACGCCTAGCCTGATGCTATAATGTGATACCGTGATGTCATATCCATCATTATGGTGTCACAGTTGCCAATTGTGATGTTGTAAGATAACTTAAATGTCATGATGAGAATTGTGAGATCTTTATTGTGAATTGTGATGTCACATTGGCAGTATACAAGGTCACAATAGGGCGTTATGAGGAGCTCATAATCAGGGAGTTGTTTCGCTATAATATGCAATAGTGATGTTCCCACTGGGCATCATGAGGTAACAATATGGCATTCTTGGGTGACAATACAGAATTGTGATATCATAGTGGGGCACTGTGATATCACAATTGTACTGGTGATATCACAGTGGGCAATTGTGATGTCACTGTTGGCAATCATGATGTCACAAAGGAAATTTTAATGATATAATGTGAATTGCGACGTTAAAACACAACACATGTCACAATAGAGCATTATGATGACACAAATGCATAGCATGATGTTATAATGTGATACCATGATGTCATACCCATCATTGTGAGGTCACAATAGTCAGTTGTGATGTTGTAAGATAATTTAAATGTCATGATGAGAATTGTGAGTTCTGAATTGTGAATTGGGATGTCACATTGGCAGTATATGTGGTCACAATATGGTGTTATCATGTCACAGTAGGACATGGTGATGTCACAGCAGGAAAAGGAAAAGAAAGGAAGGAAAAGGAAAGAAATATCAAACTGGCGTCTGGTTTTTCGTGTGTGTGAGCCTAGTATTAAAAGAAATATGTAAAAAAAATTACAATTTTTCCACTATCTTGAGACTGGAAAAGATTTCATAAATGCCTGAAAAAGCAAAAGTTATATTCAAGTAAACTCATTTGTTAGCAGAAACAAATTGAAACATAAATCTTAGAACTCTGAATCCAGTACTTTATTGGGGCTTGGAGCTGTATGAAGGGTTATAGGGTGCCTTCGTAGATCTTCTAATCATAATTAAGGTAAACATGGGATGTGATGGGGAACTATTGGAGCATTATGTGATCAAAATGGAAATTATGAGCTAATGATGTGGCTTTATAAAGTCAGAATGGGGGAAGAGTGAGATGCTAATGGGGGTTTCCTGATGGCACTGCAGAGAATTTTGATGTCATAATTGGATATTTGATGTCACAATAGGGACTTTGGAGGTCACAGTGGGGCATAGTGAGAGCATAAAGAATGCCATGATACCATAATGAGGACCCTGAGATGATAACGAGGCCAATGTGAGATCATAATGGGGAATTGTGAAGTAACAGTGAAAAAGCATCCTGGGGTACAGTGGTATCACAATAGGGAGCTGTGATATCACAGTGGAGTGTTGTTTTGTCACAAGGATGCACCTACTGTTATCACTCGAGAACTGAGTTTTGACAAGGGTTGATGGTCATGCTGTAATGGATTATTATGATATCATGATGGGGAATTCTGAAGTCATATGGAGAACTATGATGTCATAATGGGGTGCTGTGATTCCACAATAGGATGTCTGAAGTCAAAATGAGGCATGATGATTCCACAATGGAATATTTTGATACCATATTTGGTACAGTTATGTAATAATTTGCAACTATGTTGTCACAGTGGAGAATTGTGGTATCATAACGGTTGATTTTGCTGCTCTAATGAGGGCAATGTGAGGTCATCGTAGGGTAATTGTGGTGTCACCCTGGAAATGAGGCTGTCACAATTTGCCAAGTTGGTGTCACCACAGTGCAACTTGAGGTGACAGTGAATCATTATACTGTGAAAAAAAAAGGAATTTTGATGCTATAATGGGGACTTTGATATCATCATGGGCACTTGTGTCTCACTGAGCAGTTATGAGGTCACAAGAGAAAACTGTAACATCAATGCAGAATTTTCTGTTCATAATGGGGATTTGACAATTCCTGATGTGGGTATCATGATGTCAATATAGGACAGGGTGGTGTTACAATGGGGTATTGTAATGGCATAATGGGGAACTATGCAGTCATAACATGTCACTGTGATGTCACAATTGGGAATTGTGATGTCATAAAGGTTAATTGTGCTGCTATAATTATAGAAGAGGAGCTCATAATCAGGGAGGTGTTTCGCTAAAATATGCAATTGTCATTTTCCCACTGGGCATCATGAGATATAAACATGGAATTCTTTGGTGACAATACAGAATTGTGATATCATAGTGGGGCACTGTGATGTCACAATGGTCCTGGTGATATCACAGTGGGCAATTGTGATGTCACAGTGGGCAATCATGCTATCTCAAAGGAAAATTGTAATGTCATACTGGGAGTTGCGAGGTCACAATAGAACACATGTCATAATAGTGCATTTTGATTTCACAAAGGCATAGCATGATGCCAAAATGTGATACCATGATGTCATATCCATCATTGTGGTGTCACAATTGGCAATTGTGATATTGTAAGATTATTTAAATGTCATGATGAGAATTGTGAGATCTTAATTGTGAATTGTGATGTCACATTGGCCGTATACGATGTCACAATAAGGTATTATGATGTCACAGTAGGACATGGTGATGTCACAGCAGGAGTAGTAAAAGAAAGGAAAGGAAGGAAAAGGAAATAAATATCAAAGTTACATCTGGTTTTGTGTGTGTAACCTAGTATTAATAGAAATAAATAAAAAAAATTACAATTCTTCAATATATTGAGACTGGAAAGGAGTTCTTAAATGCCTGAAAAAGCAAATGTTACATTCAAGGGAAGGCATGTTTTAGCAGAAACAATTTGAAACATAAATCTTAGAACTCTGAATCCAGTACTTTTTTGGGGCTTGCAGCTGTATGAACTGTAGAAGGGTGCCTTGGAAAATATTCTCATCATAATTAAGGTAAACGTAGGTTGTGATGGGGCCCTAATGGAGCATTATGTGATCAAAATGGAAATTATCATCTAGTGACGTCACTTTATACAGTCAGAATGAGGGAAGAGTGAGATCCTAATGGGGGTATCCTGATGGCACAGGGGAGAATTGTGATGTCATGATGGGATATTTTACATCACAATAGGGAAGTTGAGGGTCACATTGGGGCATAGTGACAGCATTAAGGAATGGCACGGTATCATAATGAGGACACTGATATGGTAACAAGGGCAATGTGAGATCACCATGGGGAATTGTGAAGTAACAGTGAAAAGTGTCTCATCAAGGGGTACAGTGGTGTCACAATAGGATGCTGTGATGTCACAGTGGAGTCTTGTTCTGTCACAATCATGCATCTACACTTTTCACTGGAGAACTGTGATATCACTAGGGTTTATTGTGAAGTTGTAATGGATCATTATGGTATCATGATGGGGAATTCTGCAGTCATATGGAGAACTATGATGTCACAATGGGATGTTGTGATACCGAAATAGGATGTGTGAATTCATAATAAGGCATGATGATGTCACAATGGGATATTTTGATGCCATATTCGGTACAGTGAGGTCATAATTTGCAACTATGTTGTCACAGTGGGAAATTGTAGTATCATAAAGGTTGATTGTGCTGCACTAATGAGGGCAATGTGAGGACTTAATAGGGTAACTGTGGTGTCAGAGTGGAAATGATGATGTCACAATGGGCCAAGATAATGTCACCAAAAGGAACCTTTATGTGACATTGAAGCATTACCCTGTGAAAAAAAAGTAATTGTGAAGCTATAATGGGGATTGTGATGTCATCATGGGCACTTGTGTCACACTGGGATGTTATGATATCACAAAAAAACTGTAACTTCAACTAGGAATTCTCTGGTCAAAATGGGGTGTTGACAAGTCACAAAGAGGACATCATGATGTCAAAATAGGGCGGGGTGGTGTCACAATGGTGCATTGCAATGCCATAATGTGGAACTGTGATGTCACAACAGGTCACTGTGATGTTGCAATTGGGAATTGTGATGTCATAAATGTTAATTGTGCTGCTATAATTAGGCAACATGAGCTCATCATTGGGGAGTTGTTTTGCTATCATGTTGAAGGGTGATGTTCCAACTGGGCATCATGAGTTCACAAAATGGCACTAAAGGGTGACAATACAACATTGTGATATCTTAGTGGGGCAATGTGGTGTCACAATGGTCCTGGTGATATCACAGTGTAAAGTCAAAAGGAGAGTTGTGAGGTCACAATAGAACCCATGTCACAATTGGTAATTATAATGTCACAAAGGCCTAGCATGATGCTATAATGTGATACCGTAATGTCATATCCATCATTATGGTGTCACAATTGGCAATTGTGATGCTGTAAGATAATTTAAATGTCATGATGAGAATTTTGAGATCTTTATTGTGAATTGTGATGTCACATTGGCAGTATACGAGGTCACAATAGGGCGTTATGAGGTCACAGTAGGATATGGCGATGTCACAGCAGGAATAAGAAAAGAAAGGAAAGGAAAGAAAACAAAAGAAATATCAAACTGGCATCTGGTTTTTTTTTTGTGTGTGTACGAACTATTAAAAGACATAAATGAATATATTACAATTCTTCCAATATCTTGAGACTGGAAAAGAGTTCATAAATGCCTGAAAAAGCCAATGTTACATTCATGTGAAGGCATTTGTTAGCAGAAACAAGCTGAAACATAAATCTTAGAACTCTCAATCCAGTACATTTACTGGGCCTGGAGCTGTATGAAGTGCAGCAGTGTCCCTTCAAAGAGCTTCTAATCATAATCAAGGTAAACATAGGTTGTGATGGGGCCCTAATGGAGCATTATCAGATCAAAATAGAAATTATGATCTATTGATGTGGCTTTATAAAGTCAGAATGGGGGAAGAGTGAGATCCTAATGGGGGTATTCTGATGGCACAGCAGAGAATTGTGATGTCATAATGGGATTTTTGATATCACAATACGGAGTTCGGAGGTCACAGTGGGGCATAGTGACTGCATAAAGGAATGGAATGATAGCATGATGAGCACACTGAGACGATACCAGGGGCAATATGAGAACATAATGGCGAATTGGAAGTAAACGTGAAAAGTATGTCCGAATGGGGTTCAGTGGTATCACAAAAGGACACTGTGATGTCACAGTGGAGTGTTGTTGTGCCACAATGATGAATCTAAGGTTATCAATGAAGAAATGTAATGTCACATGAGTTAATTGTGATGCTGTAATGGATGAGTATGATAGCATGATGGGGAATCATGGATCACTATGATGTCACAACGCCGTGTTGTGATACCACAATAGGATGTGTGAAGTCACCATAATGCATGATGATGTCACAAGGGAAATATTTCGATGCCATTTTTCAAACAGTGATGTCATAATGTGCAACTATGTTGTCACAGTGGGGTATTGTAGTAACATAAATGTTGATTGTGCTGCTCTAGTGAGGGCAATATGAGGTCACAATAGGGTAATTGTGGTGTCACACTGGAAATGATGATGTCACAGTGGGCCAAGCTAGTGTCACCACACTTTGATGTGACAGTGAAGCATTACCCTGTGAAAAAGGGGAGTTTTGATGCTATAATGGGGACTGATATGTCATCATGGGCACTGTTGCCACACTGGGAGGATATCATCTCACAAAAAAAACTGCAACATTAAAGGGGAATTATCTGGTTATAATGGGGAATTCACAAGTCACGAGAAGGGTATCATAATGTCAAAATAGGGCAGCGTGGTGTAAAAATTGGGTATTGTAATGCCATAATGTGGAACTATGATGTCATAACATGTCACTTTGATGTTGCAATTGGGAATTGTGATGTCAAAAAGGTTAATTATGCTGCTATAAATAGGCAACATGAGATCATAATTGGGGAGTAGATTGGCTATCATGGGGAATGGTGATGTTCAATTTGGGCAGCATGAGGTCACAATATGGCATTATTGGTTGACCATACAATATTGTGATATCATGGTGGGGCACTGTGATGTCACAATGGTCCTGGTGATATCACAGTGGGCAATTGTGATGTCACAGTGGGCAATCATGAGGTCAGAAAGGAAAATTGTAATGTCATAATGGGAGTTGGGAGGTCACAATAGAACACATGTCACAATAGGGCATTATGATGTCAAAAAGGCATAGCATGATGCCATAATGTGATACCATGATGTCATGTCCATCACTGTGGTGTCACAATTGGTAATTGTGATGTTGTTAGACAATTTAAATATCATGATGAGAATTGTGAGATCTTAATTGTGAATTGTGATGTCAAATTGGCAGTATGCGAGGTCATAATTGGCTGTTGTTGTGTCAGAGTAGGACATGGTGATGTCGCAGCAGATATAGGAAAACAAAGGGAAGGAAGGAAAGGGAAACATATCAAACTGGTATCTGGTTTTCTGTGTGTGTGAAACTAGTATTAAAAGAAATAGATAAAAAAATTCCAATTCTCCCATGATCTTGAGACTGAAAATGAGTTCTTAAATGCCTGAAAAAGCAAATGTTACATTCAAGTGAAGGCATTTGTTCGCAGACACAAGATAAAGCATAGATCTTAGAACTCTGAATCCAGTACTTTTTTTGGCCGGCAGCAGTATGAAGTGTAGTAGGGTGCCCTCGAAGATCTTCTATTCATAATTAACGTAAACATCGTTTGTGATGGGGCCCTAATGGAGCATTATGTGATCAAAATGGAACTTATGAGCTAATGATGTGGCTTTATAAAGTCAGAATGTGGGAACTGTGAGATCCTAATGGGGGTATCCTGATGGCAGAGCAGAGAATTGTGATGTCATAATGGGATATTTGATATCACAATAGGGAATTTGAAGGTCACAGTGGCACATCATGATAGCCTAAAGGAATGGCACGGTACCATAATGGGGACACTGAGATGATAGCCAGGGCAATGTGAGATCATAGTGGGGAATTGTGAAGTAACAGTAAAAAGTATGTCATCATGGGGTGCAGTGGTGTCACAATAGGGTGCTGTGATGTCACAGGGGAAAAGTTGTTCTGTCACAATGGTGCATCCAGTGTTATCACTGGAGAACTGTGATGACACAAGGGTTTATTTTGATGCTGTAATGGATGACTATGATATCATGATGGTGAATTCTGAAGTCATACGGAGAACTATGATGTCACAATGGGATGTTGTGATACCAAAATAGGATGTGTGAATTCAAAATAAGGCATGATGATGTCACAATGGGATATTTTGATGCCATATTTGGTACAGTGATGTCATAAGGTGCAACTATGTTGTCACAGTGGGAAATTGTAGTATCATAAAGGTTGATTGTGCTGCACTAATGAGGGCAATGTGAGGACTTAATAGGGTAATTGTTGTGTCACAGTGGAAATGATGATGTTACAATGGGCCAAGCTAATGTCACCACAAGGCACCTTGATGTGACAGTGAAGAATTACCCTGTGAATAAAAGGAATTGTGACGCTATAATGGGGACTGTGATGTCATCATGGGCCCTTGTGTCAGTAAAGAAAATTGTAACATCAATGAGGAATTGTCTGGTCATAATGGGGTATTGAGAAGTCAGTAAGAGAACATCATGATGTCAAAATAGGGCGGGTTGGTGTCACAATGGGGCATTGCAATGCCATAATGTGGAACTATGATGTCCTAAGAGGTCACTGTGATGTTGCAATTGGGAATTGTGATGTCATAAATGTTAATTGTGCTGCTATAATTAGGCAACATGAACTCATCATTGGGGAGTTGTTTTGCTATCATGGGGAATGGTGATTTTCCAACTGGGCATCATGAGATCACAAAATGGCAGTGTAGGGTGACAATACAATATTGGGATACCTTAGTGGGGCACTGTGGTGTCACAATTATCCTGGTGATATCACAGTGGGCCATTGTGATGTCACCAAGGGAAATTGTAAAATCAAAAAGAGAGTTGCGAGGTCACAATAGAACACATGTCACAATAGGGCATTATAATGTCACAAAGGCCTAGCATGGTGCTATAATGTGATACGGTGATGTCATATCCATCATTATGGTGTCAAAATTGGCAATTGTGATGTTGTAAGATAATTTAAATGTCATGATGAGAATTGTGAGATCTTTATTGTGAATTGTGATGTCACGTTGGCAGTATACGATGTCACAATAGGTCGTTATGAGGTCACAGTAGGACATGATGATTTCACAGCAGGAATAGAAAAAGAAAGGTAAGGAAGGAAAAGGAAAGAAATGTCAAGCTGGCATCTGGTTTTGTGTGTGTGTGAACAAATATTAAAAGACATAGAGACAAAAATTCCAATTCTCCCATGATATTGAGGCTGGAAAAGAGTTCTTAATTGCCTGAAAAAGCCAATGTTACATTCAAGTGAATGCATTTGTTAGCAGCAACAAGCTGAAACATAAATCTTAGAACTCTCAATCCAGTATTTTTTCTGGGCCTGGAGCTGTATGAAGTGTAGCAGGGTACTTTCAAACAGATTCTAATCATAATTAAGGTAAACATAGGTTGTGATGGGCACCTAATGGAGCACTATCTGATCAAAATGGAAATTATGAGCTAATGATGTGGCTTTCTAAAATCAGAATGGGGGAAGAGTGAGATCCTACTGGGGGTATTCTGATGGCACAGCAGAAAATTGTGATGTCATAATGGGATTTTTCATATCACAATAGGGAATTTGGAGGTGACAGTGGGGCATAGTGACTGCATAAAGGAATGCCATGATAGTGTGATGAGCACACTGAGATGATAAAGAGGGCAATGTGAGAACATAATGGGGAATTGGAAGTAAACGTGAAAAGTATGTCCGCATGGGGTACAGTGGTATCACAAAAGGACGCTGTGATGTCACAGTGTTGTTGTGCCACAATGATGCATCTACTCTTATCACTGAAGAAATGTAATGTCACATGGGTTAATTGTGAAGCTGTAATGGATGATTATGATATCATGATGGGGAATTCTGAAGTCATATGGATCACTATGATGTCACAACGCGGTGTTGTGATACCACAATAGGAAGTGTGAAGTCACCATAAGGCATGATGATGTCACAATGGGATATTTCGATGCCATATTTCAAAGAGTGATGTCATAATGTGCAACTATGTTGTCACAATGTGATATTCCAATAAAATAAATGCTGACTGTGCTACTCTAGTGAGGGCAATGTGAGGTCATAATAGGGTAATTGTAGTGTCACACTGGAAATTAAGATGACACAGTGGTCCAAGCTAGTGTCACCACACCTTGATGTGACAGAGAAGCATTTCCCTGTGAAAAAGGGGAATTTTAATGCTATAGTGGGGACTCTGATGTCATCATGGGCACTTGTGCCACACTGGGAGATTATCATGTCACAAAAGAAAACTGTAACATCAATGGGGAATTATCTGGTCATAATGGGGAATAGACAACTCAAGAGAAGCGTATCATAATGTCAAAGTAGGGCAGCGTGGTGTCACAATTGGGTATTGTAATGCCATAATGTGGAACTATGATGTCATAACATGTCACTGTGATGTTGCAATCGGGAATTGCGATGTAAAAAACGTTAATTATGCTGGTATAAATAGGCAACATGAGCTCATAATTGGGGAGTAGATTGGCTATCATGGGGAGTGGTGATTTTCATTTGGGCTGCATGAGGTCAAAATATGGCATTATTGGGTGACCATTCAACATTGTGATATCATGGTGGGGCACTGTGCTGTCACAATTGTCCTGGCGATATCACCATGGGCAATTGTGATGTCACAGTGTGCAATCATGTGGTCACAAAGGAAAATTGTAATGTCATAATGGGAGTTGCGAGGTCACAAGTGAACACATGTCACAATAGGGCATTATGATGTCACAAAGGCATAGCATGATGCTATAATGTGATACCATGATGTCATGTCTATCATTGTGGAGTCACAATTGGTAATTGTGATGTTGTAAGACAATTTAAATGTCATGATGAGAACTGTGAGATCTTAATTGTGAATTGTGATGTCAAATTGGCAGTATGCGAGGTCACAATTGGGCGTTATTGTGTCACAGTAGGACTTGGTGATGTCAGAGCCGATATAGGAAAAGAAAGGAAAGGAAGGAAAAGGAAAGATATCAAATTGGAATCTGGTTTTCTGTGTGTGTGAACCTAGTATTAAAAGAAATAGATAAAAAAATTCCAATTCTCCCATGTTGTTGAGACTGGAAATGAGTTCTTAAATGCCTGAAAAAGCAAATGTTACATTCAAGTGAAGGCATTTGTTAGCAGACACAAGTTGAAGCATAAATCTTAGAACACTGAATCCAGTCCTTTTTTTGGCCAGCATCGTTATGAAGTGTAGTAGGTTGCCTTCGAAGATCTTCTATTCATAATGAAGGTAAACATCGTTTGTGATGGGACCCTAATGGAGCATTATGTGATCAAAATGGAACTTATGAGCTAATGATGTGGCTTTACAAAGTAAGAATGTGGGAAGTGTTAGATCCTAATGGGTGTATCCTGATGGAAGAGCAGAGAATTGTGATGTCATAATGGGATATGTGATATCACAGTAGGGAATTGGAAGGTCACAGTGGCACATCATGATAGAATAAAGGAATGGCACGGTACCATAATGGGGACACTGAGATGATAAGCAGGGCAATGTGATATCATAATGGGGAATTGTGAAGTAACAGTAAAAAGTATGTCATCATGGGCTGCAGTTGTTTCACAATAGGGTGCTGTGATGTCGCAAGGGAGAGTTGTTCTGTCACAATGGTGCATCCAGTGTTATCACTGGAGAACTGTGATGTCACAAGGGTTTATTTTGATGCTGTAATGGATGATTAAGATATCATGATGGGGAATTCTGCAGTCATATGGAGAACTATGATGTCACAATGGGATGTTGTGATACCAAAATAGGATGTGTGAATTCAAAATAAGGCATGATGATGTCACAATGGGATATTTTGATGCCATACTTGGTACAGTGATGTCATAATGTGCAACTATGTTGTCACAGTGGGAAATTGTAGTATCATCAATGTTGATTGTGCTTCACTAATGAGGGCAATGTGAGGACTTAATAGGCTAATTGTGGTGTCACAGTGGAAATGATGATGTCACAATGGGCCAAGCTAATGTCACCACAAGGCACCTTGATGTGACAGTGAAGCATTACCCTGTGAAAAAAAGGAACTGTGATGCTATAATGGGGACTGTGATGTCATCATGGGCACTTGTGTCACATTGGGAGGTTATGATGTCTCAAAAGAAAACTGTAACATTAATGAGCAATTGTCTGGCCATAATGGGGTATTAACAAGTCATGAAGAGGACATCATGATGTCAAAATAGGGCGGAGTGGTGTCACAATGGGGCATTGCAATGACATAATGTGGAACTATGATGTCCTAAGAGGTCACTGTGATGTTGCAATTGGGAATTGTGATGTCATAAATGTTAAGTGTGCTGCTACAATTCGGCAACATGAGCTCATCATTGGGGAGTTGTTTTGCTATCATGGGGAATGGTGATTTTCCAACTGGGCATAATGAGTTCAAAAAAGGGCTGTGTCAGGTGACAATACAATATTGTGATATCTTATTGGGGCACTGTGGTGTCACAACGGTGCGGGTGATATCACAGTGGGCAATTGTGATTTCACCAAGGGAAATTGTAAAATCAAAAAGGGAGTTGCGAGGTCACAATAGAACACATGTCACAATAGGGCATTATAATGTCACAAAGGCCTAGCATGGTGCTATAATGTGATACCGTGATGTCATATCCATCATTATGGTGTCAAAATTGGCAATTGTGATGTTGTAAGATAATTGAAATGTCATGATGAGAATTGTGAGATCTTTATTGTGAATTGTGATGTCACGTTGGCAGTATACGACGTCAGAATAGGTCGTTATGCGGTCACAGTAGGACATGGTGATTTCACAGGAGGAATAGAAAAAGAAAGGAAAGGAAGGAAAAGGAAAGAAATGTCAAACTGGCATCTGGTTTTGTGTGTGTGTGAATCAAATATTAAAAGACATAGGGAAAAAAATTCCAATTCTCCCATGATCTAGAGTCTGGAAAAGAGTTCTTAAATGCCTGAAAAAGCCAATGTTACATTCAAGTGAATGAATTTGTTAGCAGCAACAAGCTGAAACATAAATCTTAGAACTCTCAATATAGTACTTTTTCTGGTCCTGGAGTTGTATGAAGTGTAGCAGCGTCCCTTCAAAAGCTTCTAATCATAATTAAGGTAAACATAGGTTGTGATGGGGACCTAATGGAGCACTATCTGATCCAAATGGAAATTATGAGCTAATGATGTGCCTTTATAAAATCAGAATGGGGGAAGAGTGAGATCCTACTGGGGGTATTCTGATGGCACAGCAGAAAATTGCGATGTCATAATGGGATTTTTGATACTACAATAGGGAATTTGGAGGTCACAGTGGGGCATAGTGACTGCATAAAGGAATGCCATGATAGTGTGATGAGCATACTGAGACGATAAAGAGGGCAATGTGAGAACGTAATGGGGAATTGGAAGTAAACGTGAAAAGTATGTCCACATGGGGTACAGTGGTATCACAAAAGGACGCTGTGATGTCACAGTGTTTTGTGCCACAATGATGCATCTACTCTTATCACTGAAGAAATGTAATGTCACATGGGTTAATTGTGAAGCTGTAATGGATGATTATGATATCATGATGGGGAATTCTGAAGTCATATGGATCACTATGATGTCACAACGCGGTGTTGTGATACCACAATAGGAAGTGTGAAGTCACCATAAGGCATGATGATGTCACAATGGGATATTTCGATGCCATATTTCAAAGAGTGATGTCATAATGTGCAACTATGTTGTCACAATGTGGTATTCCCATAACATAAATGTTGACAGTGCTACTCTAGTGAGGGCAATGTGAGGTCATAATAGGGTAATTGTAGTGTCACACTGGAAATTAATATGTCACAGTGGGCCAAGCTAGTGTCACCACACCTTGATGTGACAGTGAAGCATTTCCCTGTGAAAAAGGGGAATTTTAATGCTATAGTGGGGACTCTGATGTCATCATGGGCACTTGTGCCACACTGGGAGATTATCATGTCACAAAAGAAAACTGTAACATCAATGGGGTATTATCTGGTCATAATGGGGTATAGACAACTCAAGAGAAGGGTATCATAATGTCAAAATAGGGCAGCGTGGTGTCACAATTGGGTATTGTAATGCCATAATGTGGAACTATGATGTCATAACATGTCACTGTGATGTTGCAATCGGGAATTGCGATGTAAAAAACGTTAATTATGCTGGTATAAATAGGCAACATGAGCTCATAATTGGGGAGTAGATTGGCTATCATGGGGAGTGGTGATTTTCATTTGGGCTGCATGAGGTCACAATATGGCATTATTGGGTGAGCATTCAACATTGTGATATCATGGTGGGGCACTGTGCTGTCACAATTGTCCTGGTGATATCACAATGGGCAATTGTGATGTCACAGTGTGCAATCATGTGGTCACAAAGGAAAATTGTAATGTCATAATGGTAGTTGCGAGGTCACAAGTGAACACATGTCACAATAGGGCATTATGATGTCACAAAGGCATAGCATGATGCTATAATGTGATACCATGATGTCATGTCCATCATTGTGGTGTCACAATTGGTAATTGTGATGTTGTAAGACAATTTAAATGTCGTGATGAGAACTGTGAGATCTTAATTGTGAATTGTGATGTCAAATTGGCAGTATGCGAGGTCACAATTGGGCGCTATTGTGTCACAGTAGGACATGGTGATGTCACAGCAGATATAGGAAAAGAAAGGAAAGGAAAGAAAAAGAAAGATATCAAATTGGAATCTGGTTTTCTGTGTGTGTGAACCTAGTATTAAAAGAAATAGATAAAAAAAATTCCAATTCTCCCATGATGTTGAGACTGGAAATGAGTTCTTAAATGCCTGAAAAAGCAAATGTTACATTCAAGTGAAGGCATTTGTTAGCAGACACAAGTTGAAGCATAAATCCTAGAACACTGAATCCAGTCCTTTTTTTGGCCAGCATCGGTATGAAGTGTAGTAGGTTGCCTTCGAAGATCTTCTATTCATAATGAAGGTAAACATCGTTTGTGATGGGACCCTAATGGAGCATTATGTGATCAAAATGGAACTTATGAGCTAATGATGTGGCTTTACAACGTAAGAATGTGGGAAGTGTGAGATCCTAATGGGTGTATCCTGATGGAAGAGCAGAAAATTGTGATGTCATAATGGGATATGTGATATCACAGTAGGGAATTGGAAGGTCACAGTGGCACGTCATGATAGAATAAAGGAATGGCACGGTACCATAATGGGGACACTGAGATGATAAGCAGGGCAATGTGATATCATAATGGGGAATTGTGAAGTAACAGTAAAAAGTATGTCATCATGGGCTGCAGTTGTTTCACAATAGGGTGCTGTGATGTCGCAAGGGAGAGTTGTTCTGTCACAATGGTGCATCCAGTGTTATCACTGGAGAACTGTGATGTCACAAGGGTTTATTTTGATGCTGTAATGGATGATTATGATATCATGATGGGGAATTCTGCAGTCATATGGAGAACTATGATGTCACAATGGGATGTTGTGATACCAAAATAGGATGTATGAATTCAAAATAAGGCATGATAATGTCACAATGGGATATTTTGATGCCATACTTGGTACAGTGATGTCATAATGTGCAACTATGTTGTCACAGTGGGAAATTGTAGTATCATCAATGTCGATTGTGCTTCACTAATGAGGGCAATGTAAGGACTTAATAGGCTAATTGTGGTGTCACAGTGGAAATGATGATGTCACAGTAGGCCAACCTAATGTCACCACAAGGCACCTTTAGTAACAGTGAAGCATTACCCTGTGAAAAAAAGGAATTGTGACGCTATAATTGGGACTGTGATGTCATCATGGGCACTTGTGTCACACTGGGAGTTTATGATGTCACAAAAGAAAACTGTAACATCAATGAGCAATTGTCTGGTCATAATGGGGTATTCACAAGTCACGAAGAGGACATGATGATGTCAAAATAGGGCGGGGTGGTGTCACAATGGGGCATTGCAATGACATAATGTGGAACTATGATGTCCTAACAGGTCACTGTGATGTTGCAATTCGTAATTGTGATGTCATAACGGTTAATTGTGCTGCTACAATTAGGCAACATGAGCTCATCATTGGGGACTTGTTTTGCTATCATGGGGAATGGTGATGTTCCAACTGGGCATCATTTGTTCACAAATTGGCACTGTAGGGTGACAATACAATATTGTGATACCTTAGTGGGGCACTGTGATGTCACAATGGTCCTGGTGATATCACAGTGGGCAATTTTGATGTCACCAAGGGAAATGGTAAAGTCAAAAGGAGAGTTGTGAGGTCAAAATAGAACACATGTCACAATAGGGCAATTTAATGTCACAAAGGCCTAGCATGATGCTATAATGTGATACCGTGATGTCATATCCATCATTATGGTGTCACAATTGACAATTGTGATGTTATAAGATAATTTAAATGTCATGATGAGAATTGTGAGATCTTTATTGTGAATTGTGGTGTCACGTTGGCAGTATACGAGGTCACAATAGGGTGTTATGAGGTCACAGTAGGACATGGTGATGTCACAGCAGGAATAGGAAAAGAAAGGAAAGGAAGGAAAAGGAAAGAAATATCAAACTGTCATCTGGTTTTGTGTGTGTGTGAACCAAGTATTAAAAGACATAGAGAAAAAGATTCCAATTCTCCCGTGATCTTGAGACTGGAAAATAGTTCTTAAATACCTGAAAAAGGCAATGTTACACTCAAGTGAAGGCATTTGTTAGCAGAAACAAGTTGAAACATAAATCTTAGAACTCTCAATGCAGTACATTTTGGGGGCCTGGAGCTGTATGAAGTGTAGCAGGGTGCCTTCAAAGAGCTTCTAATCATAATTAAGGTAAACATAGGTTGTGATGGGGCCCTAATGGAGCACTATCTGATCAAAATGGAAATTATGAGCTAATGATGTGGCTTTATAAAGTCAATGGGGGAATAGTGAGATCCTACTGGGGGTATTCTGATGGCACAGCAGAAAAATGTGATGTCATAATGGGATTTTTGATATCACAATAGGGAATTTGGAGGTCACAGTGGGGCATAGTGACAGCATAAAGGAATGCCATGATAGTGTGATGAGCACACTGAGACGATAAAGAGGGCAATGTGAGAACATAATGGCGAGTTGGAAGTAAACGTGAAAAGTATGACCGCATGTGGTACAGTGGTATCACAAAAGCACGCTGTGATGTCACAGTGCTGTTATGCCATAATGATGCATCTACTCTTATCACTGAAGAAATGTAATATCACATGGGATAATTGTGAAGCTGTAATGGATGATTATGATGTCATGATGGGGAATTCTGAAGTCATATGGATCACTATGATGTTACAACTCGGGGTTGTGATACCTCAATAGGAAGTGTGAAGTCACCATAAGGCATGATGATGTCACAATGTGATATTTCGATGCCATATTCAAAGAGTGATGTCATATTGTGCAACTATGTTGTCACAATGGGGTATTCCAATAACATAAATGTTGATTGTGCTAATCTAGTGAGGGCAATGTGAGGTCATAATAGGGTAATTGTGGTGTCACACTGGAAATGATGATTTCACAGTGGGCCAAGCTAGTGTTACCACAACTTGATGTGATAGCGAAGCATTATCCTGTGAAAAAAGGGAATTTTGATGCTATAATGGGGACTCTGATGTCATCATGGGCACTTGTGCCACACTGGGAGGTTATCATGTCACAAAAGAAAACTGTAACATCAATGGGGAATTATGTGGTCATAATGCTGAATTCACAAGTCACGAGAAGGGTATCATAATGTCAAAATAGGGCAGCGTGGTGTCACAATTGGGTATTGTAATGCCATAATGTGGAACTATGATGTCATAACATGTCACTGTGAGGTTGCAATTGGGAATTGCGATGTAAAAAACGTTAATTATGCTGGTATAAATAGGCAACATGAGCTCATAATTGGGGAGTAGACTGGCTATCATGGAGAGTGGTGATGTTCCCTTTGGGCTGCATGAGGTCACAATATGGCATTATTGGGTGACCATACAATATTGTGATATCATGGTGGGGCACTGTGCTGTCACAATTGCCCTGGTGATATCACAATGGGCAATTGTGATGTCACAGTGGGCAATCATGAGGTCACAAAGGAAAATTGTAATGTCATAATGGGAGTTGCGAGGTCACAAGTGAACACATGTCACAATAGGGCATTATGATGTCACAAAGGCATAGCATGATGCTATAATGTGATACCATGATGTCATGTCCATCACTGTGGTGTCACAATTGGTAATTGTGATGTTGTAAGACAAATTAAATGTCATGATGAGAACTGTGAGATCTTAATTGTGAATTGTGATGTCAAATTGGCAGTATGCGAGGTCAGAGTTGGGCGTTATTGTGTCACAGTAGGACATTGTGATGTCACAGCATATATAGGAAAAGAAAGGAAAGGAAGGAAAAGGAAAGATATCAAACTGGTAACTGGTTTTCTTCGTGTGTGAACCTAGTATTAAAAGAAATAGTTAAAAAAATTCAAATTCTCCCATGATGTTGAGACTGGAAATGTGTTCTTAAATGCCTGAAAAAGCAAATGTTACATTCAAGTGAAGGCATTTGTTAGCAGACAAAAGTTGAAGCATAAATCTTAGAACACTGAATCCAGTCCTTTTTTTGGCCGGCAGCTGTATGAAATGTAGTAGGGTGCCCTCGAAGATCTTCTATTCATAATTAAGGTAATCATCATTTGTGCTGGGGCCCTAATGGAGCATTATGTGATCAAAATGGAACTTATGAGCTAATGATGTGGCTTTATAAAGTAAGAATGTGGGAAGTGTGAGATCCTAATGGGGGTATTCTGATGGCAGAGCAGAGAATTGTGATGTCACAAAGGGATATTTGATATCACAATAGGGAATTTGAAGGTCACAATGGCACATCATGATAGCATAAAGGAATGGCACGGCACCATAATGAGGACACTGAGATGATAACCAGGGCAATGTGAGATCATAATGGGGAATTGTGAAGTAACAGTAAATAGTATGTCATCATGGGGTGCAGTGGTTTCACAATACGGTGCTGTGATGTCACACCGGTGAGTTGTTCTGTCACAATGGTGCATCCAGTGTTATCACTGGAGAACTGTGATGTCACAAGGGTTTATTTTGATGCTGTAATGGATGATTATGATATCATGATGGGGAATTCTGCAGTCATATGGAGAACTATGATGTCACAATGGGATGTTGTGATACCAAAATAGGATGTGTGAATTCAAAATAAGGCATGATGATGT
>PVJX010020814.1:0-32687 GCA_004027295.1 Dolichotis patagonum
AAAACAGCATAGTAGAAATGAGGCAGAGAAGGTTGGCTGTAATCTCTAACATAGGTGGCCTTGATATACTAACAAAAAGAAAAACAGGCAGAGTAGATCAGGAGATATGGCCCAGCGAGATACTCCATATTGGAAACATGATTAACCTGAAAGAGGGCTTATGGACAGAAAGTCAAATATGAGAAAACAATACTCTATGTGACAGGGAACCACAGAGAAACAGGGGCAACTTGATCAGCACCTACAGATAGGTTGAAAAGACATGATACATTTGTGCAGTATAGAACTACTCAGCTATAATGAAGGAAAACCTTGAGGCTTTCATAGGTAAAGGAATATAACTTGAGATCAAGCCCAGGAGTCAGAAGGTTCAGAACCAGTTAGGGTAAATAGCAGGTTGCTCCCCCCAATCTAAAAACTGAGGGAGTTTATGTGACCCAAAATGTGCAGTGCACCCTGTGGGAGTGAAAAGGAAAAAATTGTCTTAAAAAGGAAGGCAGAGAATATTGTTAACAGTATAACAGGATTTAAAATGTACATTATTCTCACCACTCTGTTTAGATGGATTATATTCTGTTCCAGTTTGTCTACTTGCACTAGATTTGAGGGCACAGACAGCTATCCCAAAAATAGCAGGATGTATTATGGTAATCATCCTTAATTTCCTATTAACTTATCTGAAGCCCTATGTAACTTACACTGTCTTATTATGACTGATCTTATTTGAATCTGGTTTGTTAGATTGCTGTTTTGTATTGACTAATTTTATTCAAATCTGTTATGATTGATAGTATCAACTCTAAGAGTATAGGCAACTACACTGAAAATGACAAGATTCACTAGGATACCCACTCTGGTTTGATTATTACCTGATTTTGAAGTCTTATAATGTCTCCAATGTTTTGTTTTTCTTAATATTGTTATATACTGCTGAGACATCATAGTAACCTTTGTGGATTACCTTGTATTGTGGTTTTCTATAACTTTTTCATTTTATGTTTTTCTAGGAATTTGTTTTGGTTTGTCTTGCTTTGTTTTGTTTTTCCCTCTAATACAGAAAGGACAGATATACATGTAGAGACTCATGCATGTGTAGAACCTATAAACAGTTTATGAGAACTAATTATACAATGCATGATGAAATGAACAACTATTTTGAAGAAAAAGAGACACTACAGTATCCAGTGCTGATTCCATAGCATCATGATGCGAAAGCCAGCAATACTATCATTCTTCGTTCAGAGTGATTTTAACCTGTTTTGTTTTGTTTAAGCTCAACATACATGAAGGTATGGAGAGCTATTTTGAAGAAAGAGACCCTATGACAGCCATTGTTGACTTCCCTATTGTCTGGTCTTGAAGACCTAAAACATTGTCCTCATCCTGTTCGGATCAGTTCCATACTATGTTGTTTCATGTGAATTCTCTGTATGTGAAGATATGGACAACTATTTGGAAGAAAACAAGAGACAATAAGATAGTGAAGATCTCTGATTGTCTTGCTTTGAAATTTATGTCTCTTACATTGCTTTCTTGCGTTCTGTTGTGTTTAATTTTACCCTCTTTAAAATAAAAAAAGTTTCTCCTAATTATTTTTAATTAAGATTGCATTTTATATATAATTTTTGTTTTATTTAAACGTGCATCAATTGGTTGGTTGTTGATTGGTTGAGTTACTAATACTTATCTTCATTCACTAATGATTAGAAATTAATTTTAACAAAATTCATAAACTTGTATACTAAAAATAGCATAAAAATAGGATAAAGTTAGGGAAAATAGTGTATAGTTAGTACATCTAAGAATAACTTTAAAATTTTTAGGGGACTTTACCATTTTTCGCTCTCCTCTTTTGAAAGCAACTTCCTTTCACTATTCCCCACCCTTTGAAATTTTTCCTTAAATAGAATGATTTATACAAGCCCTTTCACATGTTTTTCCCTTTTTCCAATATTGACTCTTCTTTGGCTTCCTGCCTGGCAGATTCTCACTTTCCACTGTTTGATCTTGTCTAATTAGCATATAAGTGTGGGAAAGATATCTGAGACACTTTCGTCAATAGCTAGCAGTCCACTGATACAACTTTTAGTGAGTTGAATCTGGAATGGAACATATTTTGATAACACTACCAAGACATGTGGGGTTCTAAGCATCAATTTTGGTTTTAATTTCTAAATAGCATGTGAAAGATTATATGAGTAGATCTGCTTCATACATCTCTTCATTAATTCCAATCCCACTTCTGAGCCTTTCTCTGCCTCGAAGCCTTAGCCCATCATCTCTGGTCTCAACTCCTTGAAGAATTGTACACTATTTTTCCTCCTATCCTCAAGATCCATCCTCAAGATGTTCTTGGAAATTCATCCAACCTTTGACTCTCATTCCCATTTATATTATTAAGCCCTACTCCTGCCTTACAGCAAGCAGGAAAGGGGAGGCTAAAAGGCATACCTGCTCTTTCAAAGATGCCAACTGAACAACGCACATTCTTTTTACATTCCACCAGACTGTGGTTTGCACATTGTGATCCACACTATAGTTACATGACAGCAGCAATGACCTTTATACTACAAATGGGGCATTCAGTACCACTACAACTTTACCTGCCTTACAATTATTTGTGACACTATGTTCTATGTTGTTCCCTGGAATTTTTACATTATTTTTCTTATTGTCTAAAAATTGGGCCATTGAAGAAGATTTGGCATATGTATAATGTTGTTAGGAGGCAGTGAAAGTATTACTAACAGTCCCATCACCAAAGAGGAGCACTTTTTTTTTTTTTGGTACCAGGGATTGAATTTGTGACCTTGTGCATGCCAGGAAGATGCTTACAACACTAAGCTAAATCCCCGGCATCATGTTTTAATGTTATTCCTTCCAGAATGCTCTGCATTCCTTTTATTTACCTACCTCAGGTTAAAGTAAATTCAATATTGTGCTTCAATTTTCTTTCACTTGTTAGTCATTATATCAACTAATTGGGTAGGTCTTCACTTGAAAGAAATGTGCCGTATAGGCAAGAAGAGGAAGCTCTTCTGTTTTCATCACAACCCAGACAAAATGTAAGAACTGTTCCCAGGGAAAATGGTTGTGAACATGGAGAATTCAAAGGAAGAGTAGGACAAGGTCGGTGACACCAAAACTATGGCATACGTGCCACGGTTGGCTGTTATCACTGAACACTTTAAAAGGTTTGCTGTCAGTCCTGGCCCTTGATAACCGAATGCCAGCACCCTTTAGCAATGATGGTGAACCTTTCGGTGATGCAAACACCCTGCTGTGGCACACATGCCACAGGTTCACCACCACTGCTTTAGAGGCTCTTGAACCAAAAGCACTTAGGCTAAGTTGGGAGGAGTGATGGGCAATGACTTTCTTAACATGGGCAGGGTTCAAGGGACTTGTTCACAAGACCCAGTTGTCTGCATGATGTAGTCCAAGCCTAAGAACAGATAGAGATGTCAATGGACTCTCAGATAACCAGACATGAGTTCATCCCAAAGTTAATTTTCTCAAGGAAAAAGGCATCTTAGACTAGTAGGTGTATCATCTCTGCCAGCAATGCAGAACTGATTCTAATTCTCAGTTTCCTGGTGACTCTAACAAGGGTGGGCAAATCACAGTGAAAGAATGATATTCTCATATTAGAAAATGAATATTAGAGGGAGTGTTCAGCACAGTGGGATCCATGGTGCATAGGTGCCTCCTGCACAGGATCCCTGAGAGCTGCATGGAGGAGAGCAATTACAAACAGGGCAAGGCTCAGAAGGCAAGAGGGCATCATTAGGAAGTTTCCCAAAGTAACAGTAAGAGAAAGTTAATTCCTCTCCAGCATTATACTGTTTAAGGGATTTGCTAAGATTTACTAAGAGAACCCACTGTCTTACAGTACCTCTCTCCAATTGAAAAAAAAGACTTCAAGATTAAAAAGAATTTGATAGGGGCCAAAAGATAATTAATATGATCTGTTTCTTGCAGTAATATTTTTTAAAAAACAAAATGATCAACCAAAGTAAAAACTGTCAATATTTCTAAAAACACAGCATTAATAAAATTATATATTATTTATTAACTGAAACCCAAGCAAGATACATGATACACAGTTCAATGTGTACCATATAAAAACCAAGCTGTCCCAACTGTGTGTGTGCAAAACTTTGTAACTCAGATCACCAAGTGTTAAATGTTCAGTTCATTTTAAATTACTAAATAATGTGAGCAATAAATATCCTACACTTAATTCTCCCTCCACTCCTGGTTCCCCATTGAATCTCTGATCCTTGTCTGCCCTTGAGCTTTCCCAATTTCTACTTCCGTTTCTATGCTAATCCAGTCTTGAACCTCACATTAATAACTTGAGTTTGAAAATGTGAAAGTCGAATCTTCTTGGCACTGTGAACCAGGAGTAAATGTAAAATACCTCATGACTATAGCTCCTGGCTATTCTCAGTTCTGTTTTACTTGTTGGAAAATCTAACACTGCAGAAATTTACCATGTTAGATGCAGTCTCAAGCTCAATTATTGAGATATACTGATAACAAACATTAAGAATATAAAAAGATTTACCTTGGAATATTAAGCAACAGCAAGAAAGCTGAGTCAAATTTAGAAACTGACACATGTGATGACTGGAATTAGTGTTTAAGGTTGAACAACTTGTAGAACTGAGATAAGGGCATGCCATAATGGGCCATTCTGGATGTGTGTCACTTGGTGCTGTGTAGTTAAGCATTCTAGCTCCATCAGTGCCCATTAACATGCCACAAGCTCTGACTGAGATGCCTTATAAAATGCTTCAATACCATTTTAGTCTTGTTTATAATTTTGAAGAGATTTTTAGGATGTTGCCTTACTTTATTCCTATTGATAACATGGATTAATTTTGAAAAATATGCAATATTATGCAATTTTGTTTAAAAATAATTGGAAATAACACCCCAAAAATTAACATCCTTGTTTGCATCATGATAGGGTTTTGATGTATTTCCTGTCAAGTTTTTCTCTTACTTTTCTTTCTGTAAAGAGCTGAGATCGTGGCCCTGAAGCAAGGCCAGCTGATCGCTGTAGCTGCTGGTTTCAAACAGGAGCCTAAAGAGAATTCTTTCTGTGGTCTGATGGCCATTTCAGAACTTTGGAAATGGAATGGTCAATTCATCAGAAAGAAATAGCAGGTGAGTATGGTGGACTTTAGGGGGCCTGCAGGGGAGAGACCCTGGCTCCTTGGGACCTGCACCGTGTGATTGACTCGGGGTGCCGGGAGAACAAGGAGCTCCACCTATCTCTGGGGGTGGCTGAGACTGTGGCAGACTTTCGGTGGCCTGAAGGAGAGGGACCATGGTGTGTTGGGACCTGCACCAGGCAGTTGACTCAGGGTGCTAGGAGAACAAAGAACTCCTCCCCTCTCTGAGAGGCAGCTGTAATCCTGCTGGTGGGCAGGCTGAGAATCAGACATCTCATGTCGTCCTCTCCTCTTGTTCCATGTCCCCCCACTTAGCAAGTGGGAGCCAGTTAACTACACATCTTGTGAAAAAAATTGGCTATGGTATTTAGTATGAGCTCCACATATGCAAAGATATGGACAACCATTTGGAAGAAAACAAGAGACAATATGACAGATAGTGAAGATCCCTGGTTGTATAGCTTTGAAATTTATGCTTTCTTAAGTCCCGTTCTGTTCTGTTTTGTTGTGTTTAATTTTACCCCCTTAAAATAAAATTTAAAATATATATATATATATATATATATATATATAGAGAGAGAGAGAGAGAGAGAGAGAGAGAGAGAGAGAGGAAAATAAAGTGCTCTAAAGGATATAACTGCATGTATGTTTAAGTGTGTAAGATAGATGACCACATTACTGTTTTTGTCAGATTGTTGAGCAGAACTGTAAATAGTCTCACTGTTTGAATGTCTACTTTGTGTGCTTTAATTTTGTAACTTGAACAACTATTTCCAGTGATGACAGTATGTAACCTATCAAGTGGCGATTTCTTAGTGTTTTTGTTTTTGTTTTGTTGTTGTTCTTGTTGTTCTTATATTTTTTGCCTTTGGAATTCTGTATTGTTGCTACCCTTTTTCTGTTTTGTTTGGTTGTTTTCTTTTTTGTTTTTTCTCTTTAAATAAAAAAAAGAGCTGAGATCAAGAGATGGCTTTTTTAAAAGTATGAATTATTTCTCATAACCTTATTAGGATAGTTTTACTCTATAAAGAAGTGTCACTCTTCTGCAGGAAATGTCATGGTAAATTTATGTAAAGTTAGATTTTCCAACAAGTAAAACACAACTGAGAAGTGTCACTCTCCTGCAGGAAGGGAATATGAGTCTGGGAGTTACAAAGGATGGAACTCTGTACACTTCAGACTCACAGAGAGGCATGGAGGTCAAAGGGTGATTATTCTACACAACATAACGGTGGCAGAACCTAAGCCAGTGCAGCTGTTGAGGTTAAGGCTTGTGTTCAGGGGAGCAACTGGGGCAGGTTAAGTGGTAAAATGCCAAATCTGTATAAAAGAAGACAGAATACAGACCTACAGGAAGTGAAATCCTTCATGTTTGTACCATGGTCATGCTCACTATAGTGTATGGAACACATATGTAAATGGATGTCTGAGAGCTTCAAGTAGTAGTTCTCATGTGTAGGATTAATTATATTAATTACATGCTCTAGGGCTCAGAATCATACCAAGTCATTGGGTTAACAAGTTGTTTCATCCCTCAAGATCATTATGTGACTGAGATGAGGCAACTGCGTGCTGGCAGCAAAGAGTAAGGCCAATCAGATGTTCTAGACACTCAGTGCAGGGCTCGATGAATAAGCGCTGGGTCCTCCGGCACTTCCCATAGGGGGATATCACACTGAGAAGATGAAAACTATTCTCATAATTCCAAGAATGAAACAATTAAAAGCTTTGTCCTGATCTTTTAAAAATCACAAACCAGAGGAGAAAAAGTTAACATCACAGTATGTGTACAGTGCCTTTTAACAAGTTTTGAAGTATAAGAGTCCCAGATTAAACAAGTTAGGCCAAGTGTTGATAATTTCTGATCTAATTGATACAAATATCATGGTTTCTTCATGCTTTGTATGTTTGAAAATTTCCATAATAAAGAGTTCTTAAACTGTAACAGTTTAATGATTGAATAATATTACCTCACAGGATCATCATGAACTCTTTGTTCATCTTGTTTACTGTCTATCTTTACTGTCTAGAACAGTATTGCCCCATTAAATCCTCCTTAAATTAGCTGTTGGTGTACACTGACTTCTTCAACCATGGACATTATGACTTTTAAATAGATCCCACCTGTCGAGTATGTGGATGAATTTCAAGCTTGAACCACATTCTTAACCTAATTTGTAGTGAAGTGCATCTGCTGCAGTGACATTTCCCTTTTCCTTGTAAGGAATCCTGGTGTAGCAATATTAGAGTGACAAAGGAGTAAGAAAGGAGGGACTGAGTTAGGAATGCTGCAGGAGGGTCATAGAGAACAGTAAGTACTCTGGGAATAAACTACAGGAACAAGGAGCTCTTGTCTTTTGTCATGCTTACATCCTACTTTCATTGCGCAGAGTGCTACCAACATAGTCTGTGCAGATATACTACCCTTGTTTTCTACAAAGGATCTTGTTTCCTGGCCAGAGTTTTCTGGAACATTGGTTTTTCCAAGGGATTAGGGGTCAACTGTAATATTAGACTGCTCTGTAATGCTTAATTATTATAATCTCACTGGGAAGATGATAACACTTAAATGTCTTCTTTGTAGTCTTTATGCTATAGATGCATTCTTCAAGTATAAGTAACAACAGTGTTCCTCATTTGCTAAGTGTACTAACATGAGAAACACTTCAATAAAAAGTACTTCATTTAATTCTTACAGCAATATAGTGAAAATATTGGTCTTGTTTACAAGTTAAGACACTTTCATTCGAAAATTTAATTAATTAAAATTCATACAACCAAGACTTCCAGGAAGATGTCAGAGTGATAAACACTAGAAAGTCAACTTTTGTGAGATTGGTAATCCAGACACTGGAATATAACAACTAAAGGCAGAAAAGGGAGGAGATGGAACCCCAAGGCCCAGGGAGGATCTGAAAGGAGAGTTACAGTTCATAGGGAAAGTAAAGAGACAGACTTCAAAAGGAGGTAAACTGCACTTCCTCCTGGACTCCCAGTGTGCAGCATGAGAGAGGAGGCTCAACTCTCCAGAAATACACTGTAGATCCTAGAGGAGAGCCACAGCGGCTCCACAGTGGGTGATTCCAAAGACTCCAGGGAAAAGCACACCAGTTGGATAGAGGCACAGATGCTGTGAGCTACATCTCTGGTGACTCCACCCAAGCATCCCCTGGAGAGTTTTGGCCAGGTGCTATTTTAGGGAGGGGCCTTCTGAACCAGGGACTCAGAGCAGCTGTGTGCTTGCTTCCTCTCAGGGCTCCCAGAGACAGGATAAGGTAGAACAAGGGGAGTCATCAGGGTCAGGGAGCCATAGTCAGGCTGATAAGAGAAACTCAGAGTGTTGTAGGCTGACAAACTTAGGCCCCAACCCCACAATCAGGCCAGGATCAGCCTGAACTTCGGTGGAGTTGAAAACACCAGAATTGGCAACTTGCACTATTCCTAAAGCAGGCTTGCTGAGATTACCAGCAACCAGCCCTAATCCTGATGGAGACTTCATTGGATAGTGTAGCGAGGATTTGGGCTCTGTTTGCCTCCTTGTCTACCAGTGACAGCGGAGACATGCAGTGAATTAGACACTGTCACAAAATTGTTGCCCCCAGAACATAACCACAGGCTTAATTCACTGAGAAATGTCCTTTTTCCCTTCTCTTTGCCTTTGTTGTTCTTCTTTTCTCTTGACTGCTTTTCACTTTTCATGAGTATGGGCATTGTTTTTATTTCTTTATATCTTGTTTCTATCCCTTCTGTCTTCACCAATTTCGCAAAGCTTCGTTAATCTTCCTTCATCCTTCAGCTTTCCTTCTAATCTCTCTGTCGTCTTTCATGTCTCTAATTTTTCTCTTCTCCTTTCTACATTTTCTCTCCTGAGGGTAAGATCACTCTACTGAGGGGGTATTTACTGTGTATAACTTTCTGATTTGTTTTAGATTGTTTATGTAACTATAAATGTTACCCATCCCGCTCTCATTAGTAGAGCTAAATTCAACTAAAGGCACAACAGACCAAGAATACTGATGTCCTAACTCATTAACCCCATCTCATGGGAAGAGTGGAGGGAGAATTCTAGGTGAGGAAAGTGGAAAAAAGGCCAGTGAGTGCTATTATCCAGCACCCTGTTGGTAAAGCAGGAGAGGTAATCCAAAAGAAGCAGACCATTGTCCCCAATGCTACCACACTGCAGAACAAAAATGGTAAAAGTATTTATCACAAATATGTTCAAATAACTAAATGAAAATATCATTAGGGAACTAAAGAACAGTGCCCCACTCAATAGAGGATATCGACAGAGATAAAATATAATTAAAAATAACCATTCAAAATCCTAGAATTATAAAGTAAGATTACTGTTACAGTCCTACTATCCTGTTTTGAAATTCTGTTTTATTTTCATTTTCTCTTTCTATCTTTAAAAGAAAAAATAAAAAATGTAGTAGAAAGGCTCAACAAAACAGTGAGCTAGATGCTAGATCAGTGGAGATTATGCCATCTAAGAATAGAGAAAAAAAGGAATGAAGACAAATAGATTTCAGAGAAACATAGAACACCAGTAAGCACAAGATGAATGTAATGAGTATACCATACCAGAAACAGAATAGAAATAGGAAAAGAAAAATATTTGAAGAAACAATGACTGAAAACTTCATAAATGTGATTTAAAAAAGCATTCATTTACACATCCAAGGGATTCAAAACTTTCAGGGAGCTAAACACAAAGAAATCCATACCCACACACATCATAAATAAAGCGCTAAAAGCCAATAGCAAAGAGAAAAATCTTGAAACCAACAAGATAAAAATGACTCAGATGCAAGGGAACCACAATAATATTATAACTAAGTTCCCATCAGAAACAATGACAGCCAGAAATTAAAATATATTACTGGATTTGTAAGTTATAAATACAATACAAATAACAATAAGAGCGCAAATAGCAACAGAAAACAAGTGTTACGTAACTAACAAGTCAATTCTGGAGTGTTAAAATATATATGAAAATAATGCAAAATATCAGTGTTCCATACTTTTCTTGTTGCTGAGACAAACATTCAATACCCCAAGTTAAAAGAGGACATATTTATTTCAGATCACAGTTTATAGAGGTTTTAGTCCATAGTTGGCTGGCTCCAAGGTAGCATGGTATGGCAAAGGGACATCACCAAGCAGGCAGGAGGCAGCAGAAGTCCAGCAGCAGCAACAGAAGCAGCAGCACCAAGCAACAAGCAAAAGCAGCAGCTCCTTTCTGTCCCTTCACCCTCTATCTCAGCTACTGGCCTTTAGGTAGGGTAGCACTCACGCCCAGAACTATGCCACACCAATCAGTGGACTAAGTTAGTAACTACACACACTTAATCCAAGCATCACACATTCGAAATCCAGCCGCCTCTGAAAAAGCCCCATCTATGACTGCATGAGGCTTTGGGGTAGGACTCTAGATAGAAACTATATCAACTAAAGCAACTAAAATACTATATCAACTAAAGCAACTATATCAACTAAACTATATCAACTAAAGCAACTAAAATACTAAACTAAAATACTTAACTGAAAGCAGTAAAAGAGGAGAAAGCAAAAAGATATAAATCAGATATTAATCCAACAATATCAATAACTTTAATTGTGAATGGACTAAACAATCCAATCAAAAGACAGATTTTTAAAATCCACATCTAATTATATGCAATCATAATGATGCATAGCGGTATTTCAATTAATAATGAATTGCAAAGACAAACAAATAATGAACTACATACATGATAGCTGTCCTGTAATATTAGATCACCTTGTGATGTCATAGCACCTTAGGTTGTATAACTATATTTTATGACGCTTACAACATAGTGGAATTGCACAACACATTTCTCATAATTTATCCCCCTTAGTAAGTGATAAATAAATGTAAAATGAAAAATCTTAATATTGATAAATTAGACATTGCACATAGATATAAAGATCAATTCAACAAAAAATACCAATAATAAGTATATGCATATCTAACAACTGAAACCAAAATGCATGGAGAAAAACTGAAAGAATTAAAGAAACAGATGATTCAAAAATAAAGACATCAATACTCTAATTTTAATAACAGATATAACCCAAGAGAATTGAAACATATATTCACACTAACGTCACAGCAAGCATTCATTGTCTAAAATCCCAGAAAGGGAAACAATCTAAGAGGTAATTAATGGATGAATGGATAGATACCCAAGATGTGGTGTATGGAGACAATATAATATTATTCAGCCATTAAAAAGAATGAGAATTAATATCTACCACAACATGAATGCTGCTTGAAAGTATCATGCTCAAGTGAAAGAAAATCAGAAACAAAAGACCATTCACATATACTGCCTAATTCCATTTACGTAGGATGTTCAAATTATGCAAATTCATAAAGACAAAAAGTGAGTGAGTTATTTCCAGGGATGGAGGAAGGTGGACTTGGGACTACTATCGATATGCAGCTTCCTTTTGAAATGATGGAAATACTCTGGAACTAGATTGTGGTGACAGCTGTGAAATACAGTGAATACACTAAACAACACTGAACCGTGCACTTTAGAGTAGTGAATTTTATGTTATGTGAATTATGTCTTAACGGGAAGATGAGGAGAAGGAGAAAGAATGATGCAAACGTTTCACTCAAATAAAGCTAGGGGAAGACAGGGTCTTAAGGAGGCAGAAGTTGTCAGAAGTTTAAGTTTCCAGAGTACAAGTTAGATGGGTGTCACAAAGATCCTCTTGAATTCAGGAAAAAAAATGGAACATTATGAGAGACTTTGTTGTGTAAAAGGATAGTGACAGTGTTCTGTACTACATCTTTGTACCTTCTCAAAGCCACGTGTTAAATCCCAAAGCCACATGCTAATCCCAAATCTATTTTGACATGGGGCTATGGGAGGTGACGTTTTAGCTCCCATGAATGTGATTAGTGCCCTTAGAAGAGGAGGCGTGATCTCTCCCTTGGCGCATAAAGATGCAGCAAGAGGGCCACTGTTGCAAACTAGGAAGAGAGCTCTCCGCAAAAACTGAAATGGCCAGAACATTGATCTTCAGCTTTGCAGCTTTAAGAACTTTAAGAAAGAAATTTTTATTGAGATCTAGTTTATGGTATAATTACCAGAATAGTCAAAACTGGGTAAGATAGGGTAATAATTGCACAAGAAAAAAAGCCAGAGAGTGTTTCCCTTTTTAGTGATGAGAAAAATTTCGATAGTTGTTGAGACAGTTCTTCATGGGTCTCTCTCATCTCTACCTATCTTACAGAGACACTAACCATTTTTGTTCAGAGCTCTGCTTCAAGAACACTTGCACAGTGGATAGTCTTTAGAAATAGATATATTTTCCTTGTAACAAAAGAAAGGTTTATTTGCTTTCCAGTAGATGATATAATGTTTCTTTCTGTGGCAGAGGTCAGGCAGGCTTACTGCTCATTATAAAACATCCAGATTCCCTAAGCCTGGGATTCCTCTCTCATGACACATACTACTATTTCTGTAATTATCACCTGATCCTCTTTATATTGTCTTGTAGGAACTGACATTTGGGGAACCAAAGTACCATATGCTGGTACTTATGTCATATGCTGTGCTATAAATAATAATGTCACTTGTGTCTGCAAAATAGCTAAAACAGCTCAGCAGACCAACAGAAGACAGAAGACTTGAACAACTTTCTATACCAACTAGACCTAGCAGATAATCTGTTGAACAGCAGAATATACATTCTTCTCAAGCACCCATGAAACTTTTTCCAGTATAAACTGTGTGCTATACTGTAAAATGAG
This sequence comes from Dolichotis patagonum, assembly GCA_004027295.1. NCBI lineage: Eukaryota > Metazoa > Chordata > Mammalia > Rodentia > Caviidae > Dolichotis > Dolichotis patagonum. The sequence goes on from PVJX010020814.1 coordinate 12,976, forward strand.
TTTCAATAAATTTGAAAAGATGAGAATAATTTAATATGTTCTCTAATCACAAGCAAATGAAATTAGAAATAAATAAAAGAAAAAACTAGAAGTTTGTAATTAAGCAACACAGTTCTAATTAGTTAACAAATTGAAGAAGAAATAGTAAGGGAAGTTTTAAAATATTTTGAAGTGAATGCTTATACCAAATATACCAAAATGTATGAAATTCCACAAAAGTAGTGCATAAAGGAAAATTTATAACCATAAATATCTATACTAAAAGTGAAATAAGCTGGATGTTGTGTCAGTCACTTGTGATTCCAGCATTCAGGAGGCTGAGTTCAAAGTCAGGCTGGGCTACATAGTGAGTTCAAGGCCAGTCTTCATTATATATGAGATTCTCTCAAAGGAAAAAAAGAAAGGAAGAAAGAAAGAAAAGAAAAATCTCACATCAGTAACCTAAACTTCAACCTTAAGACACACAAGAATAAATTAAGCCTAAAGCAAGCAGAAAAAAATAAGTACCTACGATTAAAGTGGAAATTAATGAAATAAAAAATAGGAAAATAATACAGAATATCAACAAATCCAAAAATTCATTCTTTGAAAACAACCAACAAAAATTGGCAAATCTTTAGCAAATAAAAAAAAAATAATAGAAAACATTCAAATTGCTGACATCAGAAGAGGACTTCACTACTGATCCTAGAGAAACAAAATCTAAATTGGGTTGTCAACTTTTCCTCAGTAAAAGTGAGCATAGCATTTCTACATGCCAGCCAGTCTATATGAAGTCTAGATTGGAAAATTACTTACAAAAGTATTATGGAAGTCTCCAAGGTTAGTGGTTTTAAAATTACTTGTACTTCTGCCAACACAGGAGCTGTATCCTACTTGCCCAAGCTGTTCCGATCTTCCATGAAAAAAAGAGAACAGAGTGATAACAAAGACTTGAAGAAAGCCAAAATTAAAGTAAAAAATGGTAACATTGCCACAATTGTACAAAAAGTTATGATTACACAAAACATAATGATCCACAAAACTAACACATCATTAATCTATAATTATTATTGCAAGAACAGCAGCAACTGAAACTGTAAACCACTCCTCCCACCACTGATGATGCAGATAAGATGGTTCAGTCACTCTGGAAAACATGAAAGTTCTGATCTTTCCTTGCACCAGGCACAGTGGGAATTTTACGGCATCCTGTGGCAGCTAGATGCCTCGTACATAACTCTTCAGGGAACCCTAGCAACAGGCTAGTTTTTTATTATGACCACACAAATTAGGTACACTGAAGTATTTACTTAGTGAAATTAGTGAGTGCTTATAAGAATAAAAGAAAATGATTCTAAAATTCCAGTAGTGTTTGGCAAATTTTATTTTAAGAATCTGTGACAGTTAATTGGGATGTCAACTTAATAAGAAATACCTAGCTGATTAGTTTAGTAAAGTGCTGGGTATGTCCAGATAACCAACTCACTGAAGAGGGAAAACCCACCCTGTATATGGGTGGCATAAACCAGTAGTTTTCTTCCTATATTAAAATAATACAGGACCAATGTGATAAATTACAGATAAGAACATACTTGGAAACCACCCTGGATACAACCGTGTAGAGCAATGTAAAAGTTCTGGAAATTTTTGCTCTGTTACTACTGAACAACTGTCCCCCTTAGGAAATAGGATTTGCCTCTGATTTGACACACTGTGTCTGCCTTGATTTTGTAGATTAGCATTTTATAAAGAACTTTATATCCCTCCACAAATGTTCAACCAGTAAATTGAGCAGGAATATTTTCTCAAAGCTCATTATTACTGGACAGTTCCAAAACAAAGAAGATGAATATTGTATTTTCCTTGTCAGTCATTACTTTTGAGTGGGTTTGGGTTTTTTTTGTCAAAATTTAAGAAAGGAAGAATTCTTTGGAAAGAATATATCCCAGGACTGTAATAAACAAGATTTTATATTTACACAAGAACAGAAGTAAAAATGGAGATTACTTGATGCTGAAGTTGCTAGAGTGTTTAAGTAATAAATTTATCTTAAATGTCAGATTATGAGTCAAAAAATAAAACTCATGATGAACTAGGATTAATCCACTCTTATTTAAGAACTTTTTTCTGTTACAAACCAGGAATATAATAATGAATATTGATAAAAATAAGTAAAAGTCTTTTTAGCAAAAGTTACTTGCAAGGATTAAGTCTGAGTTACTCTTTAGGAAGGTAGAATATGTTTTGTATTTTTCAGTTCTTTGGAGAACCTTAGATGTCTTATCTGAATTTACTCCAATAATTAAAATATTTATAAATCTAATTTGGCATGTAGACTTAGAAGGATGCATTCTATCATTTTTTCTTAGAAGTAAAATGATCAAGAAAGCAAGCCAAAAGAAATACTCCTATTGATTATTTCCTGAAAAGTGGTTAGTTTTCAGCATCTCTGAAGCGGGGAATGTAACTTGTGTAGTTCAGTCAGAGAGGGAAAACTATACACTGAGCCGTGCAAGCCTTCAGTCATCGTGGGAACAGTTGTTTGCCTGGAGACTGCAAAGCCTTTTCATGAATGGCCTCCTTCGGGAAGCTCTACCTTTCATTAGTTTAGACTTTAAGGGAAGATTAACTCAATCATATGCAGTACGAAAGTCATGTCCCATTAATCTCTGACAAACATTAACCAAGAGGAAGATTTCCTGTCAAAATTTATTAGAACTGGAAGTGGAAAGCATACCAATAAAAACTACAGCCTGTCTTAGCCCGTGTTGTTTGCTGAAAGCCCCTGAGAACCCATTCAGCACCCGTGCTACCAGAATGCCCAGCTTTCCTCTATAGCAGGACACATTCGTGAGAGCGGCACACAGAGGGAGTGTCAGCGAGGGGCTCCATCTGGCAGCCGGTCGCAGAGGGAAACGGAGATTAGCTCAGCATTTGTACTGCTGGTTTGCCAGCATGCTGAGATACTATGTCTTTTATTTCTGGGTTCTGTGGGAGAGAGAGTAACATTCACAAGGATTGAATTCCAATTATTTGAAAAAGCATGAGAGTTCAGTACAGTTCCTAAATACCCTGATCTTGCTGAGTATTTTGATTGTGCTAGTAATTGTGAATCTCATCTCAGCAGCCTCTATAGCCAGAGGCTCCACAAAAGGCAGGGGATGATTCTTCAGGAAAGCTCTTTTGTGGCACAGCTCCTGAATATGCACGGCCTCTGCCAGGCAATTTTATTCATGTCTGAAATTTAAACTTAGAATATAGAGTGGATCTTTTAAAAGTTCTACTACACATGTATTCATTTAGGAAATTTTTGTGTATTCTGGTGCGTATATTAAATTTCTCATATTTTAGTTTTTCAGTGTTTATTTCCAGACATTTTTGTGTGCTTTGTAAATGGTACTTAAATTTTAACATTTTTCTGACATCCATTGGTAATATATAGGAATACAACTAGCTTTTGCTAATTGACTTTGCATCTAATGACCTTAGTAAATTCACCTATTAATAGATTTTTGGGGAAGGTAACTTGGATTTTCTAAATACATGTCTGTCAATAATGATAATTTTATTACTCTCTAAACTATTTATTTTTATTTTTTCTTGCCATATTATACTCATAAAATTTTTGTCATATGTTTTTAAAAAATCCAAAACATGAGATCTTCTGTTCTGTCTTTCCTCATTGGTTTCTAAGTTTGCTGTACTCATTCTTTTTTTTAATCGGTACTGGGGATCGAACCACGAACTCACGCTTGCATAGCAAGCTCAGCACTTATGCCACTGAGCTAAATCCCCAGCCCTTTCTTTCTTTCTTTCTTTCTTTCTTTCTTTCTTTCTTTCTTTCTTTCTTTCTTTCTCTTTCTTTTTTTTGGCTGTACTCATTTTGAAGAACAAAGTTTAAATCATCATTTCTAAGGAATTTACTAAGCCTTATTTATGGCCTCATACATAATAAATTTCTGCAGACATCTCAAGTTTGCTTGGTTCCCAGACTCAGGCATTCTAACTATGAAGAATGCACCATACTTGGGCTGCAGCATATTTGGGCTTGTCATTTCAAGTATATACCATAACCTATACAATAATCCCCTATCTTTGAGCGTGCTTTGACTTAGCGCTGATGTGTATTTTTGATAGGCCATTTTTAGCTGTTCAGTTGCTTTTGGAGACTGGACAGATACAAGACCTTTGGATTCCAGTGGTGTGAGCATCTCTGCTGTAAATATTCGTCTATTTCATGATGCAGAGGTTGGCATCCCAGTAACTCATCGTAAGTGCCCTTATTTTATTGTAAGAGACATCATAGATTTGGACATTTAATTGATGCTGCAACCTCTGTAGTTCAATTCTAAGCTTAGTCATCAGTCACATATTCCTGCAACAAAGGAGAAATAAAAGTGCTTTTAAAACTGTCATTAGAGTTTTCTGATTGTCCACATGAATTTTCATCTAGGTATTTCATTTCTCCTTTTCTCTACTTATGCTCTCTAGGGAATATCAGCATTATCCAGTTGTCACCATAATTCCAAAAATTAATATTGTTGTAGCAATCAATTTTCCCCATGACTTGATTTCCCAGTACTTTGCCCTCCCATGTCATCAACAGGAAAAATTTAGTGATTGTCATACTACTGTACATCAAGGCTTACTTATAACCTTGTTTTGACTGTGTTCTTCAAATATTACACAACTTGCTCTAAGATCTCATTCTACTTTAAAGATTCTGCTTTGATTTCTGGGGTCAGTCACAGTCTCAATTATGATGCCAATCAGAGGCCCAGTGGGGGGCTAATGTGGCTTAGTCAAATTGGGTGATCTAAAGAGAGTTTTACAAGCAGACTATAAAAGTGCAATAGAGCAAGGCACACCATAAGACATAGTGGAGTTCTCTGGGACTATAAATAGAAGAATTTCATGCTTGAAGAGGCAAGAAGAAGGAACAATAATTGAAACCTCATTGAGGAAGTTAAAAAATAAGAGATAAGATCTTTGGGAAAAAGGATTCTGCCCTGCAGGCTTCTAAGAATTCATACTTCAGTCTCACTGTTCTCCCTTCCTCAGATTTCCTACCAGGGATCTTTACATATAAACCAAATACAAATAGATTAATATGGCGAGGGAGTTGGCTGAGATAAAATGCATAGGATATCCTCTCACAGCACACATCAGGATGGAAAGGGATAAAGGGTAGATCTAGAAATGTAATTAGAAGATATCCAAAACTATGATTATATCTTGAAGATGCTGAACTTCGTTTGGATACAAATGTAGCTGTTGAGTTTTCAGTCATCAGCATTAGATAATGCTAGGGTGGGTATTTTGAATACCTGTTTTTTGTACACTAATACTGGTTAGAGAAATTTCATCCTGCAAAGGCCACAGTAAAAGTAGCGAAGAGGCTGAGAAGAAAGGTAGAGAGTGGTAAAACAAATGACAAGGACTGTATCTCTCAAGAAGATGAAATCTGACATTTCTGAAGCCTCTGATGATCAAATAATATGGAGTAAAAATTCCAAGCCCTCTCTCCTGTCATAGTAGAGGAAACACATATCATAAACACACAACATTCCCTTAATCAACACTCATGCTCATTCTCATCTGACCAAATTATTTTTTGTCTTTCTTTTATCTTATTTCTTCAACACAAAAATTGACTGTGTTCATATGGGTGAAGTTTTGAGAATTGCACTACTACTGATATAAAAGAAGTACACTGCTTCATAATGTACCAGGATTTCATCCATGGAAACTTAGTTTAACATAAAAGACAAATTAATCTTGCACACTTTCCTCTTAGTAGCGTGAATAGATTCTGTTTCATAGAAATATTGTTTTCTAGCAATATCAAAGAACATATATATTCTTCCTTCTTATTATCTTTAAGTTCCTGGCTTCAGAGGTACCCATGATTAGGACATTCAAAATAGTTGCATAGATCATCTAAGGAATATTTTGTAATATTAAACAATTCACATTCTCTTAGAATGTTATGTGCTTATGCCTAAACTATAACATCTCTGGTGAGTGGATTACATTGGCAACTTGATGGCCAGTGAGTGTTAAAACTTGAGAAAGAACTACTTTTATGGGACTGACAACCAGCCCAGGAAGAATCTGGGACTTGGTACTGCAGGATGAATCTAGGTGACTGCCCCTCCCCCTACATCTGTGGGACCCTGTGCCAACCATACAGTAGGACTCTGACTAGGGTGCACACAATGGACAGGTGAGACTAGCAAGAAGGAAAAGTCTGAATATGAACCAACAAGTGGAAAGTTAGGTGAGCAAGTCTTGTGCTTAGGCAGAAAGACACAGAATAAAAGCAGGTGGATGGGGCTGAATCCTCTCTTTTTAATTTAATTTAATTTAATTTAATCTTTTTATTTTTGCTTAGATTTTTTTTCTTTCCTTTCTTTCAGTTTTTTTTTTGTTCTTCTTTTTTCTCTCCTTTCTAAATGGCTGGAGAGTACTCCAGCCACAGAAAGCTAATTCTATCCCCCACACTCAGAGACTAAGTTTAGATAATCCCTCAAATACTTCTTCATTCTTTGTTTTCTGCCCACTTCTCTAATTTTCCAAACCTTACGTGATCAATTTTAGTCCTCCAGTCTTGTTCCTACTTCCTTTCCAAGTCTATTGTTTTATACATTATCCTCCCTACATTTCCCCACCACAGTGTAAAACCACTCTACCAAGGGGCAACACTTTGCATACAAACTCCTAATTTATGATCAGTTCTATGATATAACTACAAACTTTGTTCCTATGGCCCAAAGTACAAAATCAAAAAGGCTGCAAGATACAAACCAAGAACTCCTACATGCAGAAGACATCTCTGAAAAGCAGACTTTTCCTAGAGACTTTTCCTTGTTACTAGTGATATAGATACCTTCTAAAACTTACAAGGTTTATCACAGAAAACAAAATAAATTTTTTTAAAAATAGAAAATGACAAAACAAAGAACAAAATGACCTCCAGCCCACTAAGAATAACTCCAGGAGACACTGACATAAAACAAAATGGAAGACACATGCCTGAAATTTCTAAAATGATAGCAACTGAAGTAAACAAACAAATCCATGAGGCTATAGAAGAAATCAGATCAGAAATAATCTCTCATGTAAAAAAGGAAATGATAGCCATGATTAAGGATCTTCTCAGCATATCTAGAGAAGACATAGACAAAAAAAGAAGAAAGTATAGGAAAATGATGAAAACCTTGAATAAACAATATAGGAAAGAAATAGAATGCATGAAGCAGATTCAAAGAGTTATTCAGGAAATTAAAAATTCCACTGAAATCTGGCAAAACCACTTGAACAAAACTGAAGACAGACTTTCAGACCTTGAAGACAGGATATCAGCTAGTGATTACATGAGGAAAGATCTCTTAAAAATAACAAGTAACCAGGAAATAACAATTCAACAGCTGCAAAATGATGCAAAGAAAACAATATAAGATTCATAGGTGTCAATGAAAAAACAGAAGTCATAACAGAAAATGTCCCAAGTATGGTAGAAGAATCTGACATACAAATAAGTAAGGCATATAGAACTTCAAACAGCCATAACCAAAATAAATCTATAACCAGACATATAATAATCAAGATCCCAGAAATGTGGCACAAAAACAGAACATTAAAATCTGTTAGAAAAAAGAAATATCACCTATAAAAGGAAGCCCATTAGAATCACAGCCACCTTCTCAACAAAAACCTTCAAGTCAAGAAAAGCTTGAAGTATTTCAAGTCCTGAAAGAAAACAATGTCCAACCCAGATTGATGTACCTTGCAAAACTATCTTTCAAACTTAATGCAGAAATGAGATACTTCCACGGCAAAGAACAACTGGAGAAATTCATGACCACCAAAGCAACACTACAAAGAGTTCAGAAAGATGTTCTAGATAGAGATATAAATGACCACAGTTATAAGAATGACAACAGAAAAGAACAACCAAGTAGGGCAAGCAATTAAACAGAGGGGAAATGCAAGGAGCCAACGGCAGGAAAATAACATGATGAAGATAAGTCTAATACATTTCACTTATAACCATCAGTGTAAATGGCTTCAATTCACCAATCAAAAGAACAACATTTAAAACAATATTTGGTAAGAATTCATTAGATTTTCAAAAATTAAAAGCATGGGTTTATTTAAATAATTTTTGTTTTATTTTTTAATATTTATTAATAATAAACTATTTGGTTTGAAATTCTAATTAATAATTTTGAATATTTTGGAAGAAATTTTCTTAAAATATTACACAAGTTAAATTTTAAATGTTTTGTTTTTATATTTATTTAAATTTATCTTTTTCATTAAAATATATTCACATTACATACACTGAATAGAATATTTTAACATTTAATTCTTCAGTCTTTACTTTCAGTAGAAGACTATATAACCTAACATTAAATGAAATTATTTTGTTGAAGTCATAGTGGAGAAATAAATTTTAGGAAATAGATATATTTTTGAATTATATTCTTTATTAATCACTAGTAGTTATTAAATTTTGTTGCATAACATTTTGTCAGATTACAATCACATAAACTATATTTCATACAATATTTTACCTTTGTGAAGTTATTTTTGTCAAAGGAGTTGAACATATTCTTCTTAATCATTAATAGTTTGATTTATTATTGAGTTATAGGAATTCTTTGCATATTCTAGGTACAAGTCCATTTTCAGAGATGCATGGCTTTCAAATATTTTCTCATATTCTGAGGATTTTTTATCTTTCTTGATAGTGTCCTTTGAAGCACAAATTTTTTAATTTTAAAGTCTTGTTTATATTTTACTTGTTTGCTTGTGCTTTGGTTTTCATATTTATAAATTCATTGCCTCTTCAAAGGTTATGAATATTTACACTTGTGTTTCCTAATAAGAGCTTTATTGTGTTACATTTATGATCCATTTCTTAGCTAATAAATGAGAAAGGGGCCCAGCGTCATTGTTTACATATGACTAGCTAGTTGTCCGAACAGCATTTATTAGAAAGGCAACACTTTCTCCCTCAGCACTCCTGTTTTGTTGGGACAACTGGCTCTAGGTGTGAGGGTTTATTTCTATCTGGCCTCTGTTGATTTATGTGTCTCTCCTTATGCCAGCATCATATACTGTCTTTATTACTATAGTCCTGTAGTAAGTTTTAAAATTAAGAGACATAAGGTCCCAAATTTTGTTCTTTTTTCAAAATGGCTTTAGCTTTTTGAAATTGCTTGCAAAACCATATGATTTTGCATATCCTTATGGTGTACTGGTTGATATCTGAAAGACTGCAACTGAAATTTTGGCAGAGACCACTGACCTGTAGGTAACTTGATTCAAACATTTAAACCATTATATAGATGCTATATCACACTCCAGTCTTCACAAGTATGAGGCTGAATCTAATAGTATTTACCTTATTTTTGTGGCTCACATTTATGTTATGAAGAAGATCTTAATAAGAATCTTTTCAAGATTGTAAGGCTCAAACCAGACATGACTCTCTGTGTGCCACAGAGGCATTGCTCTCAATGGAGACTCAGCTCAGCACTGAGACTGTCCTCAGCAAACACAGGACGTCATAAAAGATAAGATAGGGCAGGAAATCCTACAGGTCCTCAGACACCTGGAGACACCCGGAGACACCCCAAAATTTACCTTTGCTCCCTGAGGTGGCAAGACAACCAGAGAACTCTGATCGCAGTTGTTTATCAACATCTTCCTGCCTAAAATCATTTGCCTTCTTTCAATCCCTATAAAAAAGGCCCCCTTCTCTTTGTTCCCTACATATAGTCATTCTGCCTTCTGTCTGCCTGCACCCAGGTGTTAAACCATACACCTTGTTGCCTTCACAAAAGTCTGTGCAATAGTCTCTGTCTCACATCACTGCTCCTTACAAAGATCACATCATTAGAATGTGGGATACCAAACCTCATATGATTGATTCCCAAAACTACAATTTTCACATGGCAATATGCCATTGCCAACAATAACATCTTATAATTTTTGAGCTGTATGCTTGTATAGTATTTTTAATATATTCTTGTTATATTCTTAAAAGTGAAATATTTTAATAAAGATTAAAACTACCATGTCCTGACTTGCTATCATAGTCCTGTGTGCATGCTGCTATTGTCATGTGCAATGTGTATGCCTGGATACTATAAGGACTTACCCAGTTTCCAGAAGACTGTGAGTGCCTTGGAGCAGAAACCCATCTGATTGATTTTTACATCTTTGGTGCCTGGCGACACACCCAGCGCTACCATGGGCTCTGTGAATCAATGACTACAGACACTGGCACTGTAAATTCCTCTTTACTTGAGTGTGGTTCATTTCCCAAACCACTGTGCAGAAGGAAAGACACAGAGCCTTGCTCACGATGACACTCAGTGTATAACACTGATGCTCCAGGCAGTGTTTTTCCTGGGTCCAAGAACAGTTAGGTCATCTATTCTTGAGAAAATAGACATGTATAACTCATGGCAGAAGAAATACAAATGGCCAATAAGCAGGAAAAGATGTACATATGAACTAAGATTTTTCCTTTCATCTATAAAACTAGCAAAGTTTAAAAGGTTGTGATGTAGGGGATATATTACTCCCAACATTCTAGATGTTTGGTACAAGTTTCCCCCTGCACCTCTTTCTTTCCGTACCCAATCCAACTTGGTGAGGTACATCTTGGAGGACCCAAAAATGCCGGGTAGCTACAACTTACAAGGACACTAACCTGCAGGTACCCTTGGCATCTCTGCCTGTTTACAGTGCAGGGCTGTGGGACTGAGGGCAGCAGGCTGATGGCGAAAGAAAATGCCTCAGACAAGCTAAATGCAGTTGGCCTCTGGCTGTGGTGGATAGGGAGCTGAGGGCTCTCTGCTTGCATCCAGCACCAAATCTTTTGTCTTTGAGAAAGAGGAGACAGAAGGGCGGGCTCAGATGAAAGGAGTGGGAATAGCAGGGTTAAGGGAGAATCAGATGGGAAAAGTGAAAGTCAAGAATGACAGTAAAAGAAGACAAATCATGAAAGACATGAGAGAAAGTGGCCTTTCAGTCAGTGTAAGTCAGGAAGGGCCATGCCAAGAGTGTGTGTGTGTGTGTGTGTGTGTGTGTTGTTTCAAAGAATAGATTTTTACTGTGATAGTTTCAGTGTAAGTAGACTAGATTCACTTAACTCCTTGATTGTTTTTCAGAAAACTTTAGAAAAAAATTGTTAAAGAATTTAAAGTGTAAATCTGGTATTAGACTGACAGTTTCAAAATCTGGCTTTGCTACTGTTAGTGGTATAGCTTAAATAAACTTACCTGGCCTTTCCCACCTTCTTTTGATTAAAACTGAGTAATAGCCAACCCATATAATAGGACTGTCCTGCTTTGCCTGCTGGATGCCGTCACCAGAAGGTCCTTTCCTACAGGTGTGCAGCATGGGCAGAGAGAGCCAGCAGATCTGCCACTGCCTGCCAGGCGCCACCACCAAAAAGCCCTTTCCTATGGTTACCAAGTGTGGGCAGCAAGAACCAGATAGATCCACCTCTGCGTGCTGGGTGCCGCCACCAGAAAACCCTTTCCTAAGAATGCCCAGCATGGGTAGAGAGAGCAAGACAGATCTGCCTCTGCCTGTCAGATACTGCCACCAGAAGGCCCTTTTCTGGGGTGGCCAGCACAGTCAGAGAGAACCAAGCAGATCTGCCTCCACCTGCAGGGAGCTGCCACCAGAAGGCTCTGTCCTGCAGGTGGCCAGCAGGAGCAGAGACACACAGCCAGGTAAGCCCTGTGCACCTGTAGGCCACCACTGGAGGCCTTGGTTCCTTTGGGCAGCCATCACCCGATAGCAGAATCAGACAAATATACCCCTCTGTGTCTACCACCATTGTGGGAGTCCCAGCGTAGACACACAGGCTGAGAGAAGCAGCCTCACCTCCATGGACCCCTGATCATCAGGGAAACCCCAGTGTAGCTGCACAGGTCTGTAAATTTGGGGTTAGAGGAACCCAAGTGCCTGTACCATCCCCCTACATCATGGAGGGGCAGCCAATATGGGAAGTGCCTGGGCCCCACAACCAGCTTGTTAGGAGGAACCCAGGAGAATGTCAAGACAAAGGAGCAAAAGGCAAACTCAGACCTCCAGCCCACACAGAACAAGTCTGGGAGATACAGTAAGGAAAAAAATGGAAGTCACACACCTGAAATTTCTGAAAGGATAGCAACTGACGTAAGGAAACAACTTCATGAGATTGTAAAAGCAGTTAAATCTGAAATAATGTCTCAGGTAAAAGAAATCACAAACATACTGAAAGAATTGTTCAGCAGATCTAAAGAAGACAGAGACAAAAAAGAGGAGCATAGGAAAATGTTGGAAACTTTGAATGAATGTAGAAAGGAGTTACAATGCATGAAACAGATTCAAACAGAGATCCAGAAAATTAAAAATTCAATTGAAAGCTGGCAAAATCACTTGAAAGAGATTGAAGACTTTCAGACCTTGAAGATAGGATTGCAGCTAGTGATCATGAAAGGAAAGATCTCTTTAAAACAACACAGAATCAGGAAATAACTCAGTGGCTGCAAGATGATGCAAAGAAGCATAATTTAGGAGTGAAAGGTGTTGGTAAAGAAGCAGGGGTCAACACAAATGAAATTAAAAGACTATTTACAGAAGTAATAGCAGAAAACTTCCCATACACAGGGAATGGATCTGGCATCCAGATAAGTAAGGCAGATAGAACTCCAACATAGCCATAACCAAAGTAAATCTACACCCAGACATATAATAATCAAGATCCCAGAAATTCAACATGAGAACAAAATATTAAAAGCTGTTAGAAAAAAGAAACACATAACCTACAAAGGAAAACCAATCAGAATCACATCAGACTTATCAACACAAAACATCAAGTCAAGAACAGTTTGTAGTGAAGTGTTTCAAACCCTGAAAGAAAACAACTTCAAACACAGATTGAGCTACCCTGCAAAAGTATCTTTCAAAATTGATGGAAAAATAAGATACTTCCATAATAAAGAACAATTGAAGGAATTCATGACCCCCAAACCAACCCTCCAGAGAGTGCTAAAGGATATTCCAGAGAGAGATAAAGATGACCGTGGTTCCAAGAACAGCAGCAGAGTAGGATCAACAAACAAGACAGGCAACTGAATGAAGGGGAAAAGTGGAGGGCCACCAACAGGAGGATAGCAGGGCAGAGACAAACCAATGTATGCTGGTTGTAACCATTAATGTAGATGGCCCCAATTCAGCAATAAAAAGAAACACAGGGAGAGTGAATCAAGAAACAAGATCCACTGATATACTGTATACAAGAAACACATTTAACCTGAAAGGAAATTCATAGACTGAAAATCAAAGGACAGAAAATAATTGTTCCAAGTGACAGGAGACCAGAAAAATAAAAAAGCAAGAATAACTTGCCTCTCAACCACAGAATGGGTAAGAAAGCTATGGTATTTTCATGCAGTGGAAAGCTACCCAGCTATAAAGAAGAATAATCTCAAGGCTCCTGAGGGTAAATGGACCCAACTAGAGATTGTGTTCATAAGTGAAACAGTTCAAACTCATATGTGTGAACCCTAGCATAACCTAGCAGGTATGTATTATACCTGTATTTTGTGTCTTATGATTTTTATCATTCCCCAGAGCTGACATGGGCATAATGGGAGCCAAAATCACAATAGTTATTGTAAGAGTGACAGGGGAGGAAACTCTTGTGAGGGAAATATTGTAACTAATGTTAATTTTTTATTGTCTTGTCTTGACCTCTTGTATTGTTTTCACAATTTTGTTAGGTTTGGCTTTGTTCTGTCTTGTTTTGTTAGATTTTACCCTGTCTGATGATAGAAGCAGCTTTTTGAATATCATAATATATGGGATATAGTATGGTAATACTGGTTTCCTATTATATTGCTCTGAAGTCTTATAATGCTTTCATTCATTTGTTTGTTTTATTCCATTTTGTTTGATTTTATTATGTGTGATGGTATGAAGTTATTTTGAAGAAAATGAGACATTATAGTAGCCATTGCTGATTTCCTATCATCATTCTACCACTAGTTATGGATATTTAAACCAAAATGTATGTATTATACCTGTATTTTGTGTCTTATGATTTTTATCATTCTCCAGAGCTGACATGGGCATTAAGAATATAGCCCATGGGAACTCATGCAAAAACTGTACTCTGGATATAAATTAACTAAATATCTCTTTTTAAAAAGCAATGTGATTGTGTTATACAGATCTTTGTATGGATCTGTATTACCCATAGAAGCATACTCATATAAGCTGTGCAATACATTTTGTAGTAAATTTACCAAATATAGAAAAGAAAAGGTCTCATTTTATAGTCTCCTTTCTTATTCTCCTACCTCTAAAAAATTTTAGCAACATCCAGCTAAATTATTTCCAATTTCAATGACATTTAGTTATTCCCTAGAATCATTCACTGCTTTACATCTCAATTTGCACTCCAGCACACTCAAAGAGATACACCCTGAGTGATGACAAAGGGAAGGAAAAGGTGACCTATTGTGCTCTGGGGCACAGGTCCCTTATGCCGCAACTCTGAAGGCTGAGCACATTGGACTTTTGCTTGGCCCATGCACTACCTTGGGCATCTTTCTTCATGGTTGCCTCTCCCACCCACCTTTTGGGCTGTCTCTAACACCCAGGCTTAACTTTGCACGCTGCCTTTCTTGAGGGTTCACAGTTCGCTCTGCAGTTTGCAGCTCTTGTTACATTTTGTGTCAGGACCCCACCTTTAGACTACAATTGCTCAGGAAGCATTCTTTGATTTCCACCAGCTGAGGTCTGCCCTCCACCTACCATAGTATTTGTTCTTGTGTTTAGTCCTTGGAAACATGATTTCTTTTTATTAGAGAGGGCAAAGTATCATTTTGTGTAGGCTTACAAAAAACAGTGCTACATAGTACCATATATAGGTAACATGCCATTATCTAGGCCAGAGTTATGTAAAAGAGCATGCTATGGTTCATTCTTACGTTTTAAGGAAGCACATATGAGATCCATTATCAGCCCCTTTGCTTTTTCTCCTTCATCAGTACCTTTAACATAGTCTCTTGTTCTATTATTTTTCCCTTCAAAATTTCTGAATTTTCAAGGCTAATGTATATGGTACTTTTTAATTCAGAAACTGCACCACTGTGCTATTTTAAAAGCATTTTGTTGTTGTTGTTGTTGTTCTTTGACACAACCTTGCTATATAATCTAGGTTGGCCTTCAACTCACTATGTGGCCCAGGCTGGCCTAGAACTCACAGCAGTGCCCCTCCTTCAGCCTTCCAAATGCTAGGATTACAGGCATGCACCACCACATCTGGCCCTCAAAAATGTTTTTAGCGTTTTAAAAAATCACTATTGTTTAATATGAAGAAAGCTTCTAAGAAATTTAGCTACTCTAAAGATTATTTCATGACATGTAACCAGGGAATGAGGAAAAAGGAATAAGTTCACTTTTATCTACCCCTCCTAAAAAAAAGCTTCAAAATTAAAGCTTGTCTTTTCCATATGGATTATGTAAATCCATAAACTAGGAAGTTTCAATATTCAATGTAGAATATAACTTTATTGAATTACCAGTAATTACTTTTCCTTCTTTAGTCAGCTGTACATGAGAAAGTCATACAGTGAGTATAACATAATGAGTGCCACACAGCCATGATCAACAAACAAATTTTCTGTATCTCTTCAGAAAAGTCAATATATAGTTGTCTCATCCATTCTTTATTCTGACAGTGATTGTCTAACATCCATAACACAACCCTTCTATGCTTTTATGTGATGGGGAGCAGATTCAGTGCCATATAAGTAAAACAAATTTAATAAGTTGCCACCAGAGTCATGCTGAAGATAACAAAAATATGAGTCATTAGTTATCAGGATCATTTTCACCAAGTCAGATACTAAAGTGAATTGAAAATGGGCAGTTGTCAGATGGGCTTCTGATAAGTTATTAAGTTATCATGCTATCCAGTGAGACAAATTCTCACAAAGAACGGCCACCATCATTTTGTCAGGGCGTTTAGATACAAATGCTACAGCTTCTATTTAATGGTATTAATGCTTAATACCATAGCATTTTATTTTACTGTTGTTAGTCACAAACTCCACCTAATCCAAATAACTCTTATATTGTATTTCATACATATTCCCGAAAGACCATACTGTTAGTGTTCCTAAACACTAACAAAATTAAACAAAATTTTAGCTATGTAAAAGAAAAAAATTTTAAATCAGGTTTATGTTTCCTATTATGAATTTAAAATATTTATTTGCTATACAAAATATTGTCTCCTTCAGATCTTTTATTTTCTTCAAGAAAATCATTTTTATTTCATAGTTTGCAGAGGAGAAAAGTTAGTATTTTCAGAAAATTGTTTAGTAGAATGGCATCAAGTTTTACTAATGTAACAAATTAGGAGATCGTGATTACTACCATTTGCCCACTTAAACCATAATTCAGCCTCTGGTCAGATTTTATCTTCCTCATGTAAAACTAAGGACCAATAATTACTGGAGGTAAGATGGTCTTCTTCCCACAGAACCTATGGACACGACGACGTTCCTTCAGTAGGGAAAACCTTTCCCTGTTCCCTTAGAACAATCTGTCACCCTCAGCTTAGTTTTCACTTTCCGTAGGAAGCCTTTTCTGCTGATGAAGTCAACAACCTACCACATTAGATACCTTCATAGCACTCTGTATCCCTCGTCCTTTGAGCTTATCACAGTTATAATTTTATCTGCGTCAACCCTATCTACTAGAAAGTATGCTCCTTAGGAGAACAGATTGTGACCAAATTTACTCACCCTTATGTCCCAGTGCCTAACAAAAGACCTCATTCTTGATGATATAATAAACATGTGATGTGTAAATAAATGAGGAAAATAAAATTTTCCTTTTATATACAGCTTTTTTTTTGCAGCAAAATAAGATGTCTACTATAATACCAGTGGAAACCTGAGTTAATTCATCTATTCATTAAAACATACACTGTTTTAGTTTTTCTCAACTAAGACATTCTTGTCTACTGTTGGATACTCCCTCTTTCTTTGTAGCATCCTGCCTGCTAATTCATTTTAGTTGTGAGTCTTCAGTAATGATGGAAAGAATTAGAAATGAAAGTAGAAAACCTAAGCTCCACCCTGGAGGATTAAAGGGAGAAGACGAGAAAGGCAGAAAGTTCTAGTTCTTCTCTGTAGGCTTTAGCTACAAAACCTGCACTGAAGGTTCAGGTCTTCCGCCCAGCAATATGGCACACAAATGTAAAAGATAGACAGAAAGAGTAAGTTCTGCAGTTAAGGAGCTCTAAAATGACCCAGTGTTCTCCATGGAACAAAGGGCCATGAATCCAAACACTCCTGCCTTTTATTGCTATTAATCAGAGAGGTAGGTGGGAGTTGCAGCAGAGTGCTACAGAAGAGAAACTTTGCAGGCACTGGCTGTAAGGAGAACCAGAGTAATTTTGTACCAGGTACAAAGGTTTTTCCAATTAGCAGTGCAACAGATAGCTTAATGTATGCAAGTCTGGCACCTTTTCTCCCAGGAAGGTATAATTGTTTTTGAGTCCCATGGCCTCAGCTGAGATGTTATCTCACAGGTTCTTGCTCAGTCCTCTATTCCAGTAGGAGGCAATTCTGACCTGCTTTGCTATGCTGAGACGCAGGGGTTCCTCAGCTAGACTCCATCATATTCTCTCGGCCAATTAAGGGAACATCTGTTTCTATATAACCACCACTGCCTATCTCAGTAAATAAGGTTAAAGTAAAAAAAAAAAGGTCAGGAAAAGATTGAAACAATAGAATTCATTTCTCAGGAGACCACAGTTTGGCAGTCTCCCATGTGAAGGCATTTCTGGACAACAAAGGGAAGGCAGGGAGCATCACAGTCTCTAACACTAAATTATACTATAGCTACTGTGATAAAAACAACATGGTACTGGCAAAAAATAGTCCCAAAGATCAATGGAATAAGAGGATTCAGAGGCAACTCCAGAATATTAAGTCACATTATCTTAGACAAAGGTGCCAACTACATTCACTGGAAGAAAGATAGCCTCTTTAATAAATGGTGCTGGGAAAACTGGCTTTGTACATGTTGAAGATTAAAGTTGGACCTGTATCTTCTACCATGCACTAAACTAAATTTGAAATGAATCACAGATCTAAATATTAAAATGAAAACATTAAATCTGCTGGAGTATAAAATACATAAAACTCTTGAAGACATTGGTGTAGGCAAAGACTTTATGAATAAAGCCCCAATTGCACGGGAACTATCACAAAGAATCATAACTGGTATCTCATCTTACTAAAAAAGCTTTGTACAGCAAGAGAAATCACCAACAGAGTGAAGAGACAGCTTGCGATGTGGGAAAAAAATACTTGCCAGCTGTTCCTCAGACAAAGGATTACTACTGAGAACATATAAAAAATTAAAAAAAATCAGACCTACCATATTTAAAGACCCAATTCAAAAATGGGCATCTGAGATGAATACATACTTCTCAGGTGAAGAAATACAAACAAATAAATATATGAAAAAATGTTCAACATCACTGGTCATTCAAGAATGCAAATTAAAACAACACTGAGATTCCCTCTCACCCTGGAAAGAATGGTTATCATCCAGAAATCAACCAATAAAAAATGCTGAAGGGGCTGTGTTGGCCATGAAGAAGGATAAATGGGAGACATGTATAGATAAATATATACAACTTGAAACCATACTCATAAATAAAATAAACCAGATGCACATGTGTAAACATCATATTGTCTCCCTAGTGTAAGAAGTTAAAGGAATAAATAGAAAATGTACAAAGATATTGTAAAATGGTAACAAGCTTCAAAGAGAAAGAGAAGCTGGTATATGAGAATGGAGAAAAGACGGAAAGGAAGATCAAATAGATAGATAGATAGTTAAGATAATTATACTACCAATTTCTCATTTCATTGAAAAGAAAGGTTTGTGCTAATATTGTTTGGACAATTAAATGCCTATGTCTTGTACTCTGAATAACTAACAATGATAACAATAGACAGTGTATTAACCATTGTTACTATCTTATATTGTTTTGAATTTTTGTTTTACTTTTTCTCTTTAAAATTAAATAAAAGATTCAGGAAAGATGGTAGAACAGTAAGCAGCAGAGTAAATAGCCTCTCTGAGATAAAAAGCACAGATGCTGGAATATAGCCTTCTGGAGAAGACCAGAAGGAAAGAAATGGGTCCCCTCAACCCAGGAAGAAACTAAAGTGAGAATCAAAGCCCACAGAGAGAATAATAAAGAAAAGAAAAAAGAAAAACTTAAACAGAAGGCAGTAGCCAGAGATGCCTTCACCAGAGTTGGTCCCACTATGTGAGAAGCACCACTGGAATCCGGAGACCCATGGTCACAATGAAGCAGGTGGCTGGAAAGCCCAAAGGCCTAGACAGGGAGACATGGTGGTGGAGGGGAGCAGCGGAACAGAGAACTGCACTGGCCAGTGGTGAGTGTGGGGGACTTGGTCCTCCATAGGAGTGGTTGATTGGCCAGGTGCCATTTTGGAGTTGGGCAGGATAAGCCCAAAACCAGAACTGCAGCTGGCTTTATTCAGACACTGCTAACACAGAGCAGATTGTTAAAAATTGCTTGGACTGAGTCCTGCCCCTGTGTGCAGTCCAAAACCAAGGCTGAGGTTTCCCTATAGCTATCTTGAACCAACCCC
>PVJX010020815.1:0-32809 GCA_004027295.1 Dolichotis patagonum
CTGATGATAACAGGTCTAAAGTATGAATAATATTGAAAAAATATAGCTTTGATTCTGCTACTGTGTTATGCCAGGGAATATGAAATAGTGAAAAGTAAAATGTATATCTCTAAATTTGGAAAAATAGAACATTAGTGCTCTTGGTAATGTCACTTCAAATACCTATGAGGAACATGAAGCTACAGCTGTCTTACTTATGAGCTGAAGATATGTGCCAAGATTCAGCATTTCGAAGCACACATGTGCACATGCACAAAACACACACACACACACACACACACACACACACACAACAGAAGGTCTATCAAGATGATTATTTCTTTTTTAATGTCTTATTCATTCAATTTATCATACCAGTAGCTAAACCTGACACATTGCAATAAAGAATAGATAATGATAGAGGTTACTAAAACCCACTTGGACCTCTCCAATAAGGTGCAGAATTCAAAGGTCAGGAATGCAGTCCACATACAAGAATGCACTATCATTTTACTGCAAAGTCAATCAAATTTTCAAGAGTAACACATTACAAAAGAAAAAAAAAAACTTTGAAATGGTTTAAAGGTGATACTGAAATCTCAGAGTTATAGAGAACCCTTTTCCATCTTTGTCATGGTCCAGGAAGGTTTATATTTGTAATCTCAAGGAGAAGTTATTGCAATTCTAATCAGTTAATTTTAATCTACCACTTTCAGTGCAACCCATGGTGAGAATAAAGACACTGAGACTTACATAGAGTTGTGGGGAGCCAAGGGGTCCTAAGTCCAGCCAAGATGGTAGTTCATGAAAACAAAGGCCTGGACCAACAGCCCTTCTAGGTTTTATTTAATCTACATGAAGGGAGTGGCTGGGGGACGAATGACAGTGAGAGTGGCAGGAAACATGTGACTGTCATGACTACTATGAGCTGGGCTAGGTAGGAGGTCTGAGATCACCTCCGTGATACGCTCTGCAGTATGCAGAGGGCAAGAAATGCAGAGGGCAAGAAATGCAGAGAGAGGAATCTGCATAACGACTGATATAATAGCTAATCACTTGGGCTCCGTAATTTAGTTTGATGTATAATCCTTTGCCTGGGAAATCACAACCTCTTTTTGATTCTGGGTCCCAGCCAACTGCCTGGAGCACAGTTCTCCATCTTGCCTGGCTCAATGACGCATTTGGGGAGTCACTGGGCAGGATAACACTGACCCGTCACTTTGCTCCAGAGATTACACAATAGCTCCTCAGCCAGTTCAATTTGTATTGCTCAATGACAACTGATGGAAGAAAGAAATAACCTAGCCAGCTCTGTACATATCAATACATAAAGACAGAGCCAAGTTTATCTGAAATGGAGACAGTTGCTCTTCTTTTCAAAGAGAGTCAAGGAGAGTCATCTCTGTGGTTCCCCACACAGAGCTGCACACAAAGCCTTTCCAGTGAAAAGCAAAATACTAGTACAATAAACATTTAAAATCTTTGCAGCTGAGGATGAAAAGTGATTATCAGTGAAACAAATATCCAAGTAATAATCCAAAGATATGAAAAAATATTTGTATGTTGAATTTACTCATATGTTTAGTAAGAGCTAAAAACCCTTAGATTTTACTCCACTGAAGAAAAAAAATCATTAAATTAGATTGCTATAATTTTGGGGATTATAGTTAGTCTTTGAAATAAGGAGATAGCAAAAAACCTCCGTTCATCCTCCACTGGAGGATGGAGAATATACTTAGAGGGTCCAAAGGAATAGCGAGCTAGAAAGAGACATGGGGAGTACGAAACTTTGCATGCATAGTTGGATTTAGGTTCTTTTCTCTCAGGTTTGGGCATTGTTTTCCTAATCTAACAAGAGGCATCCAACAGTAATCTGTATGATTGGTTTCTATAAAACACGAATGAGGAGAAACAGAATTTGAGAATATTTCTCAGAGAAACTCTGGCTTATGAGGGAAGGCAACACTGGAGAGTGTTCTGACAGTTCCTCAGATCGGACAGGAAGCAGAGAGGATTCAGTGTGGTCACTAGGTTGGCCTGGGTCAGGAAACTGCTGGTTCAACAAACGAAGAGCTGCTTGGATTGGTGAGTGTTTCTTGCCCAGGAGTAAGGTGTTCATACTCTCTGAAGAAGGCCTTTGTTCTGCTAGTTTCAGAGAAGTTACAGTTAATGGTATGAACCTGAAGTTCCCACAGGCCCACTTTTAAGTCAAAAGTTTCTGCCAATAGCCTCATAGGCTGATCTCAACTTGTCTTAGATGTTGTCATTTTTGTGTATAAATACCCTCAAGAAGGGCCAATTCATCCTTCTTGTAAGCCAGGGGCAGCCATGTGGAGCCCAGGAAGAGAAATCAAATGTCAATTTTCCCTTCCCATGAGCCAATTGGTATAAAACTGGGAAAAAGGAACAGTCCTCCTGTCTCTGTAAGCAACCAGCTGACACAGGCTAAGTTGATAACAACTGAGGTACAGAAAAACTTAATGCTTGTATTGTTTGATGGACTTCGCAGGCATAAAGCCAATAGTCTGAGCATCTTTTTAGAGGATAACAAAATGTAATATAGCCAATATGAGGGATTTCATTCTGTCTTGTTTTCGAAATCCAATATTGTTCTATTTTGTTTTGTTCCATTTTATTCAAACTTCTGTTCTGATTGATTTTATTATGTTCTGCTTTGTTTGATTTTATTATGTTTGATGGTATGGGCAGCAATTTTGAAGAAAACAAGAGACATTATGATAGCCATTGTTGATTTCCTATAATCCTGTTTTGAAGTCCTGTGTCACTCTCACTATTTTGTTTTGATTGGATTTATTATGTTTTATTTTGTTTGGTTTTATTTTCTTTAAAATAAAATTTAAAAAAAAAACTAGCTAAAAAGACTGGCAACCCAATGTCTCCTCTCACATTCAATAATCCAGCAGTTATTTGCTTTCCCTTTAAAAGTTGCTTTTTGGTTTTACTCTACAATAAATATTTTAACTCAGTCCTCTCTCTAACACTCTGTGTTATGATTTTTTCTACAGAAAACTCACCATTCACATGATAAGAAACTTGATTGTCAGTGTAATTGGTTAAGAAATGTCTAGGAGATCAGTAAAGTACACTTCTGTGTATGGCTTGGTGGATCGTGGGGTGTGGAAACATGACGATGGAGACTGTATTGGTTCCCGTGCGCCTTGCCCCCAGCTCTCAGCTTCCTGGCCACCTTGCCTCTTCAGAAACAATGTTTTGTCTGACATAGTATTTTGTGATTAAGAGCCTACCTCATAAAGCACTGAATCTCCTGAAATCTTGAACCAAAACAAACCTCTTTTACATTTCAGGTGTCGGGTATTATGCCCAACAATGGGAAGAAGGCTAATATATACTAACTTCCCTCAAACTTCTTTCACCAGTATCTCCTGAACATATTGCCTGTGACTTAAATTTCACAAATTTCATTTATCACTTCACTTTTTATGTCATTCTTGATAGTACTCATATTTTATTCAATTTAGCTATGGATCATTTTATTTGAAGCAAAGATGACCCATTCAAATAAGTTCAATTGGAAAAGGAAGAACATTACAGATACAAATATGTCTGAGAGTACCAAAAAAAAGAGTACTTGATCAGCTTTATGAAGTAATAGAAAAAGTATCTAGACAGTAAAAAATTAAAATGCACGCTTGGTCCAGTTAGAGATGGGTAAATTTGGTGATACTTAGAAATGACTACATTTTGAGTTCCCAAAAAAGGATCTATGTACTGTGTTTGAAAAATATGTGTGTATTGTCAATTATACTAATTAATTTATTTTCCTATCTTCTAGTCAGTATAATCACATTTTGAAGATAGAGATCACACTTTTCATTTCCATATCCAAAATTCATGTACTGAAGCAATCTAACAATAAATGCTTTGTAATAAATGTATTAGCACATGCATCAATTTACAATTTTTCTAGAAAATCTCAAATCTACACAAAGAGATACTCATTATGGTGTGTATGCACATGCATATGCACATGGAATTAAAATAGTTTTCATGGGCAGTTTGAAACAATAAAATTAAAAGCAAAACTTTCCCTTACTAGAAAAAATTATATTCAAAAATAAAGTATAACAAAAACAACTTTATTATCAACTAAGCATAATGTCATGCATATCACTGGTAATTGCTACAGAGTTGTAAACACAGAGACATCTTAGATTTTACATAAACAAATAGATACAACTTAATATATACTCCTATTCAAGATAATCAACAACTAGTCTTCAAGTAAGAGAATTGGACAATAGTATCATCAGACATATTTCATTTTAAATTCACTTTGTAATTGGAGTGACCATTTGTGTTAGCTAATTTCTTTATACAAAGGCAAAATAATTTTCTCATATCTCTATAATTTTACAGCAAAATAAAGTTAGACTTTTATCCTCTTACAAAAATTAGAAGATAGGGATATAGGCTTTCTTAATGCTAACATTTCAAAGAAATGGTTCCCAGGACCTTAAAAAAGAGATTCAGAGCCCTAAATTAATGAGTTTCATTCACTTTTCAAAAAGATTTTTATACATTTAAAAATGACGAATAGTTTACAAATGCAAGTTTTCTAAAGTTATATATCAGAGAAAGTTGTATTGTTTATTTTTAACATGTGCATTTGCTCCCAGTAGTGAATGCATAGGTTCGGAAGAATTAAAAATGTCTTTAACATATTTTAGATAGTTAAGAAAGCAATGTGGAAAAAAAGATGTCATATTTCCTGACACTGAGAGAGTGTTTTTAATTTCCAGAATAAGATTCTCTTCATTGTTAGGTTGATATTCATTTTCAAGCATATTACAAAAAAATCTCTCCATTTATCATGCCATTGCTTAAATTTAATGAGTTCTCTTTTTTACAAAGTTATAAAAATCCTTAATGTCAAAAACCAAAAGAAATGTTTCATAAAGGAAGTTAGCTAGTATAAATAGCCAATTCAAACTTTAACAATGAATCAAGTACCTATGCTTTATGAAAAAAGAAGGCACTAGATCAGCAAGAGTGTTTGATTCCTAAGACTGAAAGAAAAATCATTGAAGAATTGACCTTAATTTTTGTTTTGCTTTGTTTTCTAAGGACTTACTGGAATACAACTTTAAAAAGCTATTAATTTTCTAAACATTAAGTATTCACAGTATATCATTCACACATGTTGGAAAGAGCATTCATTATTTCCTAATAAATCTGATAATAAGCACCAATAATAGCTTGAGGACAAAAAATATAAAATAATGCAGCATTCTAACAAAACAGCAATTTCTTTGTATTCGAAATATCAACGAAAGTTTTCTCAACTAATTTAAACATAGGCCAATAAAATAAACTCACACTCAGGCGGTTTTATTGCTAGATTAGCATGGTCTGAGGATCTTTAGAGAATTCTTTTGTTCTTGAATATATATTGGTCTAATTCAATTTATGACACTTCTGAATATATATCTATCTATTATTCAAGGCTTGGGAAACATGTTACTTATTATTGTAATAAAAGCATTGTTCATGTTGAGGTAAAATCTCTGAGATTTATCCTTTGACACAGAAGGGGATTTGTTGGAACAAGATTTTTATATTGCATTTCATAAAATTGTATATATCAAGTAGAGGAATAAAATCTGATCAGAAAATATTAGGAAATCGTTCAGCTTCAAATATCTTGCTGTTTGGCTTCAGTGTTTCTCTTGCAAGAGGAAATAGTTTAATTAATCATACATTAAAATCAAAGAATCTGTCACCATCTTTTTAGATATTTTAGTTTCATATTTAGTTTTAATATTATTATTATTTAGAGAAATCTGAGCTACTGTTGAAAGAATTATAACTACTTGTCTAGATCACTTTTCTTTCATTGCTGAGAAAAAATAATGGACGCCCAAAATTAAGGGAGGTGAGTTTTATTTAGCTCACAGTTCATGCAGGCTTCAGTCCATAAGCAACTGGATCCTAAGCAGGATGACCTGGCAGAGGGGAACACTTTACGGCAATAGAAATTAACAACAGCAACAAAAGCAAAAGGGAAGAGCAAACCTCCTTTCCTTACGTGGTAAGCAGGTTAGCCACTCTAGAGTGAGTATAGCACTCATACCTCTAATATCAATGCTAGACAAGAACCAATCACACACTCCAGATTCAGTCAGCTCTAAAAAACCTGCCCCATGACTGCATGAAACTTAGGAGGGACATCCCGACACAAACCATAACACTATTTTAATGAATTTAAAGTTGGAAAACTGAAATGAGGACCATTCTCATTCTGACAAATGTTTCATTTTATATTTTTCTGTGTTTCAGGAAATAGTCTATAAATTTTCCTTAACCCCTAATTGATGTATTGTTTATTTGCTTTTATTCTTCTCTTATTCATTCCCTACACCTGAATATTATTACAATAATTGCAATATTGTTAAGACAAAATCGATCCAAAGTGTGAAAAGCTATCAGCCTTACTGATCTTACATAATTATAATTGGGAGTAAAACCTGATATAAAGGAACAATGGACTTTGAAAAATATTTGAAACTATTTTGCTACCTTCTGATTATAAAATTAATGCCTTAGAGTAAATTATAAATAATTACTGGGTTCTGAATAATATATATTAATAATATTTCTGGATTTAATTTTTGTTGAATTGTATTTTTCAGATGTATTCTGTAAATTCGTGATATTTATAATGCACTAGGAGTATTCATCATTTGTAATAAAATATTTCCTAGCTATGTGATTCTCTATAACTTTCTGGAGAAATCTGTATTCTTGCTCCGCAGACTGCACATTGCTACCTTACCATTTAAATGAAGACAATGAAATTGTAAGATTATTACGGTTTAAATGTAACATGTTCAAAACCCTATGTGTTCAGAGGTGGTGCTTTTGGAAGGTGTGGATCCTGCAGGTGCTGCACTTACCAGTGGGCTGAGTCATTGATGACTTTATAGCTAAACATGCAGTTGGGAAGTAGGGCCTTGCTGAAGGGGGTGTTTCATTGACCTGTGACCTACAAAAGCATATCTTTGCCCCAGGTCTTCCTGTCTGCCTAGGCGTCTTCCTTTCACTGCTCCCTGAGTGATGTGTTTTACTCTGCCATACTATTTCTGCTTTGTAGTCCAAAAACACTGGACTGAATCTCTGAAGCTGTGAGTGAAAATAAACTTTTCCTTTAAGTTACGGATATTGGGAATTTTGTCACAATGTTAGGAAAGTGAGGAATTCAAATATACAGTAGTATCATAGATAATGAACTTAATTAGTTCCACAATTCTGGGGAAGATGGCCATTGCCATGTTAGCCATGGATGCCGAGTTGTGAATAGAAACAAAATTTTGCTGAACACTTCTGTTTGAGAACCACAAGGTTTGCAAACAGAAGCATTTGTGAACTGACACATTACTGTAAATGGATTAAAAGTGTTACATTGATAAAGTTCACTCTTTTGCATGTGTATTTGTTCCCCAGAACACTGTAAATGCCCATGAAATATTCTACTGCCAGGCTACTCTACCTCCAAACCCCAGTTCACTATACATAATGAAATATGGGCACAGGATACTGTCAATTTGTTAAGCAAATCCATCTCATTTGAAGAATTAAACCATAAGAAACACAGATTATCGTGAGTACATCAAATGCTTTCATATTAAGACAGTCTGATTAATAGACTTGAAGTCTTGAGTGACAAAAAAATCTATCCACATCAATTTAAAAAATAGAATAATAACTATTATGTACTAAGATATAATTGTACTTGAAATTCTTGCATTTTTAGTGCATGATACATAAAATACAATCAATAATAAGGAAGTATAAACAGTAATATTAAACACAAAAAATGTAATATATCTACTATTCAGACTTTTCTACAGTCCTGCTTTTAAAAAAAACTAGTTTTCAACTGTATTCCTTATGCTTAACATACCTTAAAATCAGTTATTATATAAAAATTTCTTCTGTTTCCCTGAACCATATCAAGTTGGAAGACTTCTGACTCAGTGAAACACTATCCATGACATTGGATAAATTACAAAAATATCATCTGTTTTTCTTAACTTCTGTATTTCACCATTCACTACTTAACACAAAATCACAGCAAAGATACACACATGTGTGCCATGTTTGGGATGCTGAAGATCCCCAAATGTCTGTCAGGTAAAGGAAGCTCCCAGAGTGGTGTTATAGACAAGCAGGGTGAAACTTTTACAAAGTAAAACATTATGGGAAAGCCTAAGCATTTTTGGACACATGTGCTTGATGGGACTTGTAGTACCTTGGTTTTTCTCCTTTGCCTCCTGGCTCATGTAGCAAGTGGCATGCTTTGCCACACTCCTACCATGATGCTCTGCCTTATCAGATACCCAAAACAGTGGGACCATTTAGCTTTGAACAGGAACCACCAAATCCATGAGCCACAAAAGCCTTCTCACGTTATATGTTAATTGATTTATCATTTTTTTAGGGTTTTAGAAAGTTTACTACGACAGCTAAGCTTAACTATCATGTTGCCAGGTGCAAAAGTCACCCAGGAAACTGGTAAATCACTATTCTGTGTGTCCCAGGTGAGCCAACAAAGCATAACTTTTTAAGGATGATTTTGTGGGTTGTTTAGAATTAAAAGAGGTGGAGTGTCAGAAATTACAAGAAACGCTTTAGGAAAATGGTTTCTAAGAAAGTGAAAAAATAATAAGGCAGTTTTAAAAGAAAAGATTAAGATATTTTTATTGAAAATGAATAAGCCTTACTGACCAGTAAGGACTGAAGCCAGTGGAAAGTCCAAATGAGTCCTATTGGGATAGTTTGGGCAAGTAACACTAAGACACAGAGAGAGGCAATTGGCACTTGGGAGAACTGAACTGTATTTATCAGTGTACAGATCAGTCTTCCTGTTTCTGTGACAAGTAAGCTGAGACTCACACTTAAAAGTGAGTAAGTTTAATGTGATTCATATTTTCTAAATATCCTAAAACAATGGGCTTCAGTAGCACAGACCTTTCAGGGACTTACATGCATTTTTAACTTCAAAATTGAAGCAAACTTTTATTTAAAAATAGGCATTCCATTTATTTATATTGTTCATTGAAAGACAATGGTAAACACACATAGAGAATCTCACAAATTTAAAAAATGCAATGATAAGTGAGAATTTCAAATTACCCTGTCCATTGCTCATCTATTTTGTGTACGAATTACAGTAGGGAGGGGTACATGAATTTGTAAGTATTATAAGTAAAGTTAAATATGTTTATTTTCCAATATTTTTATTTGTCTGAATCTGACTTACACTGTACAAATTTAACTATTTTACTAACAAAACTCAATGCATTATAGACAGATTCACATTACTTACAGATTTCAATTCTGGATTATGGAATAGATTTTGTTAGTCCTCAAAAATTATACACTATTTTGATAACTGTTTTACTCCCTATTGAACACAGTGCCTAATACTATACACAGTAAATATTTGTTGAATGGATGAATGAAATTTATACAAAGGAACATGGCAGGACATTCACAATTTATGCCCCTAATAATTGACGTTACTTCCTTTAAATGCACAGATGTCTGTAAAGGACAACAAACATGATGCCAAGCTTTGAAGACAAAGATACAGAATTATGTTATGGTGAAAACATGATAAGTGAGAATTTCAAATTACCCTGGTCCATTGCTCATGTTACCTGTACCAGTAATAGGCTAATTTATAAAATGATCAGTTATGTATACAAGTTAAACAATGTTTGTTTCCTAATCCAGGGGTATAAGAAACTCTATTTAACTCAGATATTGGTTTTTACAGTATTAATCCTTGAATATATTTAAGCAAAATAAAATGATGTCATATAAAAAGGAAAAGTAATCCAAATAGTCTCAAAATCATTATTGGAGTAAATTCAATTAAAAGATGTAGGCACAAATTCCTTCCAAATACAATATATGCTATAGGCATGTCAGAAAAAGACAAACTGAAGTTTACAATGTGATGAAAACCACACATTCAATAAGTACATGAGCCTATTTCTCTATGATTACTTACTCTTCAATCTAGCATCACAATATAGTGAGGGAAGAAATATCACTCCATATAGAAAATAAACAGCCAAACTCTGATATAGTAAGTAGCTCTGGGTTTCATCACACATCAGTTTTATATAGTATTTTTTACTAGATCACTTTAAAAGACATGTTCAGAAATAGATTTTAAATTTAAACAGAAAGTGTTGTGCTTTAAATGAGAAGCAAATAAATTGGGCACATGTTTATTACACAGTAAAGTATGACAAATTTTAATATCAATTTGTGCTGATGACTTAAAATCACATTTATAGAAGTCATAGAAAAGCAGCCTAATGTAGTTATTGAGTATACAGTTTTCATCATCGTGTGAACCTCATGTTTTCAATATCTGAAATGTTTGTAGTATATTTTGCATCTACATGTTTCTAGCACTAATGAATATCTCCAATTGATGATAGGGAAAGCTAAGTTTTAGTAACAGAAATACAGCATTTTATGGAGATTCTAAAGACAGTAATTTGGTTCCCCATACTTTTGCAACTTAATTTGTTTTCCTAGATCTCTCACATACTGGCAAATTGTAGTCATTCTTTGGCATATGGGACATGCATGAAATCTGAATGTCTTAAGCCATAAAATTTCTTATCATTTTAAACATTATATTGGAATCAAATCTGTGAAACAATACAGTATTATATATAAAATTGCAATGATATTCTGTTATCTAAAAGTCTATGAAAAATGTTGATCTAGGACAATTGCATTTGACGTTTATAAAATAAATACAAGTTTGCATAAGTAGACTTATTGAAATAGTCATAACATTATTCCAAATATGTTGGTATATGATTATTATAAAAGCACAAGTAGTAATTTTTTGTGTTCATATATTTTAGTGTGTGTCTTAGTGCATAAACACATTAATTTCTTTTTAGGCTGTCAATAGACAAGCAATGTGTGTGTGTGTGTGTGTGTGTGTGTGTGTTTGTGTGTGTAAGATACAAATGAGAATGAAGCGTGAGGAGCTACAGTTATTGTTTTTTAAATGAACATAGATATTAAAATAAACAATTAGGAGAGTCATAAATGAGAACTTAACAAAAAGTAGGTACCTATCAATACTAATGATCGAATAGCAATTATAACTGAATGAACCATGATAATTTACTTAAAAGTTTCTAAAGTAATTTTATGAGTATTATGCAATCAGCAGTCATTTTTGGCTATCGACTTTGTTCAATGTCCTGAAATTATGGATTTGTAAAATTTTGGGATGAAAATCCATAATATCTATTAAAGATAAAATGAATGTGACTGTACATTCATCAAAATAAACCAAGAGAAGAGGAAAGCCAAAACTTTTATATATTTTATGGCAGTAATCTTAATGAAGAGCTGTGTTGGAGAAGACTGTTAAATTCTGATAATGTTAGTATCATCAGGGTGCATTTTGACTGCATAGATAAACTTTGAAGGAATTATGCCAATCACAAAAAGGCAGATATTGTGTAACTCTACAAGGTATGTCAAACTCACAGAAATAAAGTATACAATAACGTTTACCAAGGGTTAGAGGATATAAGAAGTGGAGCATTGTTTTTCAATTGTACAATATTTCAGCCTTGCTAGATTGAGCAGTTTCTAGAGATCTGCTGTGTAGCATAATGGCTACAGTTAGAAACATAATATCATGCATATTAAATTTTGTTAACAGGCTAGATCTCATTTATATGGTCTTAGATCAAAAAATAAAGAAACAAAAACAAACATAAAACAAAAGGATATAAGGCAATTCTGGGAGGTATTAGTTAGGTATATTATGACCAATGTTGTGATTAGTATCATTGGTACCATATAGGACGTACCATATAAGATAGCCAAAATGTAAAGAAGAAAAGAATCATAACTTCAAAATTAGGTAATTAATAGAACAATATTCAGGACACAAACAGGTTTCCCAATATTACACTCTATCTTTTTTTCTTCAAGAAGCTGCAAAATATTTCTCAGTGTCTCACTGGTAGGATAATCCTGTAAATTAAGCCTGTGCTTTTTCTTCCACAGCCTTTATCATCGAGGAAGCAACAGTATGAATTAGGTAGTACAATCCTAACCTTAAAACACATGCACGGGGTTTCATTCTATTCTAGCCCACCAAGTGTGTACTCTGAAAGATATAAGGAATACATATGCCTGATCAAACATGCTAAGGGCAACACTAAGATGCTGGAAAAATCCTCACCCTCAGAAAATAATGCATCTGTCATTTGAGGGACTGGACTTTACTTTCTCTTATTATGTAATCTTTTTTTGTTATTGTTATTTTTTTTAACTCTGCCTAAGAAATGTTTCTATGCTGCTCATGGACATATCCTGAAATTTCTTTTTCTGTAACATCAGCACAGAAGTCAGCAAACCTATAAAGTTCCCCATGGTTTGGGGTGAGCTAAGGTCCATGTCTCTGTAGAAACCTCCTTGGACCTGTTCACATGTGAAAAGTCATCAAATTGTGCA
The DNA here is from genome assembly GCA_004027295.1 of Dolichotis patagonum. NCBI lineage: Eukaryota > Metazoa > Chordata > Mammalia > Rodentia > Caviidae > Dolichotis > Dolichotis patagonum. The sequence goes on from PVJX010020815.1 coordinate 12,532, forward strand.
CATTGAAATTATGCGGTTCATTGTATAGTTCAATATGTTGTTAGAAACAGACTTTGAGCATTTGAACGTGCCATCGTTTCAAGTTTAAAAATCATCTCTTAACTGAGAGAAAATTACTAAAGACATTATTTAGCTAAACAAATCAGCACAGTGTATTTGCCTCCTCATTGTGTTTCATTATTTTGAGGATCTCCAAAAGTAATTGAAAATCTCAAAGATTTCTAAGTCAATATAGTACAACTTTGGTATCAAATGGAACTGGAAACTCATGGATTATAACTCCAGGAACATATACATAACCATATGTTTAACTAATTTACTTCTTAAAGATAGAACAACACAAGTACAAAAATCCACATTAAGTTTACCTAATCTCTCCTTTCTTTTTAAAGTATTGCTGGAAAATCTAGACAGTACCACAAGGCAAAATACAACATTCAATTTCATTGATAGAATACAGATGACATGTTAGTATGCTTAGGGATAAGGTATTTACAGAGAAAACCCAAAGGAACTACAACATGTATCTAACAAATTCAGAAATTTAGGAGGTTGCCAGAAGATATAGAAAAATCAATTATATTTCTTTATCCTAATGATGAACACTTGGGTAATGAAATTATAAATACAGAACAATTTGCAATTACTACAGAAATATAAATATTAGTTACATCTTTAAAACATGTACAAGAAATGTATTTCTGGGCATTTCACCTAGAGAATTAAGACTAATATTCACACAGACTCTTCCAAAGAATATTTACAGAGTAGCTTTCATCCTAACATCCTCTTACCCAGATGCCATTAATGAGTAGATGATTAAACAAATTATAGTGCATCTGTGTTTGGGATATTCTTAAGCAATGAAAATAATGGAATTGTTGATACATTAAATTATCTGGATAATACTTTAGAAATTTGAACTCAATACAAAAATGTAATTACTAAATGCTTGCTACTGTGTGATTTTCATTATACATCATTCTTCAAATGTCACAGTTACGTAAACTGAGAGTCGATTAGTGATTGACTGACTACAGAAGGAGTGGCAGAGGTGATGTTGCTTGGACTTTAAAAAGCGCATATAAGGATTTTCACGTAAGAAAATGCTCTATATTTTGACTTCATTAAAGTTTATTAATATAGTGATATTTTATTGAAGTTTTGCAAGAAGTTACTTTTGAAATATCTGAATAAAAATATAAAAATATTTTTCTTTATAACTGTTTATGGATTTAAAATTATCTTGAATCTCAGCAGTACTTTTTAAAGAATAGAATGGGTATGATAACTCTCTAAACTTTGACCAAGGCTTTAGTTTCTTTATGGTGTTTTTCCTCATCTTTGTAAAAGCTTTACACATATGACTGTACCATGCTCTCTCAATCCCTCTGCCTCATTCTGTGTGCACACAAACATGCCCAAACATGGGTTCACACACCAACATGCAGGCTAGATTAGAAAAGATTATTCTATATGCCCTCGATCAATGAAAGATTGTATTTGGCAATTGGAACAAACACATAAATAATATCATTGCTCTGAATTCTCGTGTGGTGAGGGAACATGAACTAGCTTCTATTCAAAATCACATAGGCATTCTCAAGGAAACAAAGAAGTGAATCAGCCCTGAGCTCTTTCAGTTCCAATCACCATCTGCAGTCCTGTAAGAGATCATGAGGCAGAATGGCCCTACAATTCTCTTCTTGAATTTCCGATCCATAAAAACTGTAGTAAACAATATGTGAATTAAACTGAGCACATAGTTTAATTACAAAGTTTTCTGTATGCTTGCTAACTAGATTTGGTAAATTAGTCCCTAATAGCATACACCTTTTAGGCCTCCATTTATTATCCTATTTTTAAACATAGATTTAATATTCCATTACATATGATGAATGTATTCATGAGTCAGTAGTATACTTAAGTTTTTAACGTAACTGTATTTTCAGCATAATTTACTCCCACATTGACATATGGTCAACTCTTCAGAAGTCTAAAGATTGTGGTATATATAAAATGTACAGTGGAAATAGTGTGGAGAAGTGATAACAGAAATACATATTTTCTCTTTTTAATAAGAATTTGTGATAAAGACCTAGAAATGTATTTTTAATTTAATAAAGATTTTCAAAGGGACACCAATAAAATGAAAACAAAATCACCTATATATTACATGTACAGTAGCTGCTACAGGTGATCAAGGAAAGATTGTCTCATTTTGCAGTATGGAATCAGTTTTCAATTACATTTCTGAATGACTAATTGATTCTCTCATCAGTTAAAAACCGAGTAAGATTATTTTTCTTCAAAACATTTCCTTCTTGGCAAATATATCCAAATTTTCTGTAAGAAAAGAAGTGGATTTTTAGTTTTTTTACAAGGGATCTGATATAAGGTGTTATGGTTTGTGTGTGGGTGTCTTCCCAAAGCCTCATATAGTCATGGGGTGTGTGGTGGGCTTTTGAAAGTGGTTTCATCTAGAGTTTCTGATTGGTTCATTGTCTATTGCTGAGACTGGTGGTGTGAGGGCCCTGTGGTGGTTAGTTGGCATACAATATAAGGGAGGAAAAGAGGCTTGATCGTCCCTTTTGCCTCTTCTTTCCTTTTGCTCTTGTTGCATTTGGTGTCTCCCACAGCTGTCTTGAACAATTGTCTCTCAGCCACCTTACCCAGCCTTGGAGTCAGCTGAAGCTAATTAAACGTTTCCTTCCTTCATTTTGGACATCGGGTATATTGTCTCAGCAATGAAGAAAAGTAAGCAACACATATGACATGTGAGAAGAGAAAACATTTGACAAAGTGAAAAAATACACACAAAGTGTTTCACATAGGAAAAATGACTCTATGGAATTAACTTTTTTTTTTCGTAAGAGAAAAATGATTTCAAAGAGAACAATGAATCCAAAAACCCATGAATACCTGACTAATGTAAGAAAGACACAAGATTTACATTTAAATAGTGATAAGTGAAAATGAGACAATAATGCACTGGATTTCAGTTTGATAAGGAAACCATAGATTTAGCTAGTTAATACATTCTTAGAATACAAAGAAGAAAAGTTTGCCCTCGTCCTAATAAGTACTCATTTGAGTGAAAACTGTAAGATTGGGACATATGCTGCCCTGCATCACAAATTTCAATAAATATCCAGATTGAGAGTTGAGGGCCTGAAGTCTTGTGTCAGGGATTCCTGTTTGTAAATCGGTATACCAAATAATTGTTAGAGAACAAAGTAGCTGAAGAGCTCTAAAGACTCATTATACCTTTAAAAAATTAACTTTGAAAACTAATCTAACAATACTTCAAAATCCTGAAACTGAGATTTTCCACACGATTGTGAGTATAGTAAACCATCATGTATGCAATTTGTCCTGATTCACTGGTGCACACACTCACAAAGAAATAACTTCCAGATAAAGACAGAACGGTGCAAGGGCCAGGCTCATTATTCTGGTAACTCTTCATGAAACTACATGACTGAATGTACTCCACCTCAGTATTTCCATCAATGTAGCAAATATAGATATTTTCCAAGCCTCATGTCAGGATTTTCATATGAAAATGTACATTGTGTGGGCTTCTGTATAAGACAGGAAATAGCTTAGAATCTTTATGGATTGCACACATATGCATGAGATTCAGAAAAGTCTGTTTAGCTAAAGAAAGCTAGGAGAGTACTAGTTCAACAGTCTATGAGAATGTAACTTGCTCTTAAAGTCTATTGTGAGTATGTTCCAGAGGTAACAACTGTTCACATGAGAAATGTCCTATGAGCAAATTTTAACTGTGCATTATGGAATTGTTAACCATAGGCATAGCATTGTTCAGGAGATCTCTAGAACTTATTCAAGTTGTGTTCCTGAAACTTCGCAGTCATTAACTAGGAACTCCTCATTTTCTTCTTCCCAAAGCACCTGACAACCATTATGTTCAATGAGTTCACTGTGTTAGTCTGCGTACATGAAATTATTCAGTAGTTTTCCTCTGTGATTGGCTCATTGTACTTGGAAAAATTCTCTTCATGTTCCTTTATACAAAGAACACACATTGGGGCAGATTTTCTTTTTTTTTTTTTTTTTTGTTTCTTAATGCTAAATATTATTTCATTGGTTTTAATCTGTTTATTTTTAATCTATTTATCCATAAATAGACTTTTCAGCTCCTTCAGATCTTAGATACTTTAAATAATGTTGTGTGGTTATGTGGAAGGGAAGCAGTTCCCCAAAGATGCTATTTTCAATTTTTCTGAGTAAATTTTCAGAAGTGAGATTGCTTGATCATATAGTAGTTCTATTTTAAATATTTTGAGGAAAAGAATACAAAAGCTCCAGTTTCACTGTGTCATGGCTAATGTTTGATATCTTTATTTTATTTTTATTTTATAATGGTCACCTTAACATATGTAACATGACCCTGGATTTTGGTTCTTACTTGCATTCCCCTGACATTATGGGTATTGAACAACTTTTCATATATCCATCAACCATGTATTTTTTTCTTGATAGTTTCTTGACAATTCTCATGACTATTAAGTCCTTCCTCTTTGGTTTGTTGTTTTGGAGCAGTCCTAAAGACTGAATCCGAGATTTAATCTAGCATCTAACAGATGCTAGGCAAATTTTCTGCTTCTGAGTGTATGCCCATTTATTCCTCTGTTAATTGGTGCATTTTATTGGATGAATTTACTTTGGGGTAGCAGTATTTCCACATATATTTTGTTTAAATAGTCCATTTTGAGAAATTGTTTAGTAATAGTGGCAGAATTTCTGACAGCTGCCTTTCATTGCAGTGTTTCTGTTGCACAGAGCTTTTAAAGTCAATGTCTCATGCTTTTAATTTTTTTTCTTTCACTGCTGTGCTTTTAGGGCCATATCTAAGCATCACTGTAGAAATCAATCTTATGCAGCTTTTACTTTTTGCTATATTCTAGGAATCATATAGTTTCACATATTGCATTTTGAGCTTCAATCTCATCTGTGTTGATTTTGTGTGTGATTAATATGAGTACAGTTTTATTATTTTTCATGAGAAATCTAATTTTTCTAACCTCATTAACTGAAAACTATATGCATGCCTATCTACTAAACCTCTATAAAAGAATAGTTGCCTGTATATTTCTGGGCTATTTTGTAGCAATGTTCTATATGTCTTTTTGTGAGAGTGACATATATATTTTATTTAGAAATTATGAAGTGTGATGTCTCAGATTTCCCAAAAGTGTTTTGGTGCTTTAGTATCTTTTGTGGTTCCATATAACTTTTGGTATATTTTGACTTCTTTAAAACTGTTTTCTTAAGGGTTTAATTGAATCTGCATATTTCTTTTAATGGTATGACCACTTTAACAATATTGCCTTCGTTCTGCTAGTTTCCGAGAAGTTACAGTTAATGGTATGAACCTGAAGTTCCCACAGGCCCACTTTTAAGTCAAAAGTTTCTGCCAATAGCCTCATAGGCTGATCTCAACTTGTCTTAGATGTTGTCATTTTTGTGTATAAATACCCTCAAGAAGGGCCAATTCATCCTTCTTGTAAGCCAGTGGCAGCCAAGTCCTACAACACATCAGTAAGAGTTTGTTTTCCCTTTATTTGACTCTTTTTAATTTTTGATATTTTATATTTTTTTAATTAGACAAATATTTCACTATGATTAAATCTATTCCTCAGAATTTTTGAAGGTGTTATATATTATGTTGATCTAGTATAGCAAAATGTTATAGAGCATGTGGTCCTTCATATATGATTCATACAGAATTAAAAATGACAGCAAATGGCCAAAACGTGTATTTTCTATGATTTTATATTATTCAGATTCAGAAACAATGAGAATTATTAGTGCAAGTTTGGCAGAAAAAAAGTGAGCATCTAAGACAATTAAAACAACAAAAAAGATGAAAAAGTGGATTTTTGAAGAAATATTCAATAATATAGAATGAAATAAATGTGATTACAATGTTATTACATAAACTACTCTCTACACTGAATGGAATTTGGTGTAAGATGTGATTTGCTGGCATGTCTAGTAAAAGTTTCCAAATGAAATAGGACACGCTACTTCTTCTGCATTTTAATTTAAATTGCCTGTATTCTACATGAAGAGATTCAACAGAAGTTTAAATTATCTTACAAAGCAGAGATTTATAGAGCAGGAAACAGATTTGTAGATTATCTTTGTTTTCTTTTTGTTTTCATGCTGTTATTGAGCCTTCCGAACATCACATTTAAGTGCCAAAGTAAAATTAATGTCTAACTTTCAGTGTGAAAGACAGAATTTATGCAAATATAAATGGAGCAAGAAAGACCTGTAAGTGAAACAGAAGAGCCTATAAATAGGATGTGTAAAATGAAATGTCAAAAAAGAATAAATAAAATCAAGTATCTATATCATAGCAAAATACAATGAGCTACAGTTTCACTAAAAAAATAAGCTATCTGATATTTAGGTAGGTAAAGCAAAAATAAAATGTCAGCTAAAAATTAGAGGAAAATGGCATATAAGCAAAAAAACCCACAGCATTAATATTCTAAAATTGATAAAGAAATGCAGTAATATGAGAAAAATAATGAAATTAACACCAATTTTTAAAGAGACAATCAACCAAGGTGTTAGCAAGTTTGGATCTTCAATGAAGGCTATAGAGCAGTGATGGCAAATGCCCAAATTGCTACCCAAAACCCACTTACTTCTCACAAAGTGCCGATACTGCAACTAAACCTGAACACTGAGATTGTAGTTTAGAAGAAAAAAACTCCTATATCAACATTTTCGTATTAAAAGTAAAACACAATTACTGAGTTTTTAATGATACAAGCAGCTTTATATTGAAAGGTAAGCTTGCCTTTGGCCTACTTTTTCACATTTAATGTTGTCCTTGTTGCTGTATGCATGGTGATCATCTGTCAAAACTTGACAAGGGCTGCTTGGCTTGTTTGCCGACAGAGGGCTCTGCAGGGTTGGATACCAATTCCCTAGCAGAAACGTTTTCTTGCCTTTTCTGATTTTACAGACTTCCTACACTTCTCAGTACTTGATCCTTTTAAAAAAAAAATATTTAATTAATTAATTAATATATTTTGCCTTCCTCAGAATCAGCAATAATGGATCAAATCTTTCTTATATTTCTATCTTACTTCTTCACTCGTTCAGTCCTTGTTACAGATTAGAAACTGGCGGTCAACTTAACAACAGCTGAATTAAATCAGCATGGTGCTGAGCATAGATGTCCCACCTGAGTAAAGTTGCCAGCATCAATAGAGATGAGGAGAAGGAGAGGTATGCATTGTGGGTTTCTCAAAGTGTTGCTGTTTGAGCCCTTGGTTCTCCTGGAGGAGCTCATCATGACTAGCTTCCCCAGTGTGAGTTCGGCCATTGTCATTTGAGGGACTCTGACCTTGTTGTTGAGTGTGGCTGTGGTTCACTTTCGGGGAGCTCTGGTCCTTACATCGAGCATCACTTCCTGGCTCCCAAGGGGAAGATGTGTGCTGTTTAATCTCCAGAAGCAACTTGTCACACTAGCTTTCTGGCGTGTACTTGATTGTTCTTATAGTTGGAGGAGCTCAGGACCTCCCTTTCACTAAGGATGGCTGTGGTGATTTTCAGGGCAGCCCTGGTCCTTATTTTGAGCATGAACTCTCAGCTCCAGTATAGAACCCTCAGTCTACCAGCACAGCTCCTCACCCTGCTGGTACAGACTTTCCAGCTTCCACAGCTGACCTTTGGGCCTTCCTAGCATGGATCCATAAAACAGACTGGTGTGAGTCCTTCTTGTGGGTTCTAGACCTCCAGCTGAACTCGTGGGAGGCATTGTTATGGGCTCTAGCTTTTAATCTGGACTCATGCAGGACATTGCTGTGGGCACCAGGCCCTTGGCTGAATATTCTGGATCTTTACTGTTGTGTTAATATTTTCTGCACATTTTGTGTTTAACTCTGGTTGACCATCACAAAATAGTATTATAAATTCTGTGTTCTGCTTGTAATTGTTCTCCTTATAACCCCTGACTACAACAGTCCCCTTCATTAAATCTGAAGGACCCTCATGATTAAATCCACTTTCTTATATGATCAAAGATAGTTTCCTATCTCACACTTCATTAGCAACTTTAATGTTGCTAGCAACCTTAATTTTCCTTGTCAAATAACATAATTTCAGGACATTAGGATCCAGATGCATTTGGTGGGATATTTTTTTCCTAGCACATCATATGATATGAATTTCATGTCTGTTTTATGAACATTTGAATAGAAACAAACAGTAAAATATGTTGAGTAACACAAACTACCTACATATAATACAATGTTTGCTCAGAATTCCTTTAAATTTTTGTATCTAATTTTTATTTACCACATTCATTAGAATTTTATATATTACAATGCATTCATTAGAATTTTATATATTATATATACATTATATAAGAAAAAATTCACAGAACATATTACATGAAGACAAAATGAAGGTGTTCATACAATATTCAAAGCAATAAAATCTTGTTGTGAATTTAGGAGGCAAATATATGCTTGTATAGCTATAACCAGTGAAATGTAATTTCCACAGAGTTTTAGCTCTCAGCATAAAGGTAACTGAAAAGTTATATTAGAACTGATTATGAGCAAACAAATACTAAAGCTCATTGGGAAGTGTTGAATGAAAAGATAAACTAGAAGAAAGTATAGGTTAAAATAGAGGATTCAACATATTCCTTTCAAAATTTGCAGATAGAAGTAATAACAAGGAAATGAAATGAAAAATGCTAAAAGGAATCACATAGTAACTCTGCACAACAACAGGTTGGAAGCTTTAATAATATAACAGCAAAATGATGTTAAAATATCTTTATGGCTCATCTCTGTCTTTGGTTGAGTGTGGAACATTTAAGTGACATTTAGGATAATTCGATATGACAAAATATGAGGGGAAATTGTTTTGTAAGTATGTCATCCAATCTAGAAATAAGCAGAAGGTAGGGGGGAGTAGTAGTAAACTTTTGAAAATAATGTGAAAATTTTGGATTAAATATTTCATTTTTAGTGTTCTACCAGAGTCTAGCAATCAATACAGTTCTTGGGAATATCAGTGAAAGAAATAATGGATAGCAAAGACCAACAGATCATGAAGAGTCAAATGAATTAATTCACAAGGACAAAATGTAGTACTCACATAGAATAAAATACTAGTCTACCACATAAAAGGATAAACTGGAATCACTCACAGGAAAATAGATACACCTTGAGACAATAATGTTAAGGGAGATAAAGCAGACATAGAAGATTAAATACCTCAGGGTTTCTCTTATATGAGAAACACAAAATGTCAATAAAGAGTAAGATAAATGGTATATAATGAGAACTTTTGCAGGAAGGCCGAGAACTAAGCGATGGAAGGAATAAGGATGGAGGCATAAAGAAGGAAAAGAAAAGAACTAAGATGGTTATGTACATGTACCAACTCCCCACATGAAACGTAATCATTATGTAGTACAAGCATGAGCTAATACAACTCAGAAACTAAGAAAAAGCAATGAGAGTGATTAATATTAAAAACAAATGAGCTTTGAAGTTTAAAAAATAGGCAAAATGGGACTATAGAAAAGTATAAAAATAATTCAGAAATTATTTGTGTCTGAGACCTAATAGATTCTGAATTAATACTTTCCAAAATAATGGAGAACAGTGTATTCCTCAAAGATATCTTTATTCCCATATAAATTACAACAAAAATAATAGTTGAAGGTACACATGCAGTTAGCAATGATGTAAAGAACTATGCAATGGGACAAATTTTACAGATATCAAAATAATGTTTTAAAGAATCTCAAATCTCTGACACAACAAATTAATGTCTATAGCAAGTATTATACATGGCTTGTAAAATGTAAATAATTCATATACCATTTGAAATAAAGAAAATTCACAAATGGCCACACATTTCACATATTGACATGGCCAGCGGTAGCTAGTAGCATTTATAAGTGTGCCACAAATCCCACTGTAGTGATACATGTGATGAGTTTGAAAATCATCTTTCCTCTGCTCCCAGTAAGAAAAAAAAAGAAAGAAGAAAGAAAGAAAATGAGAGAAGGAAGAAAGAGGGGGCTGGAGGAAGGATGGGGCAGGAGGTCAAGGCATTGGAGAAGGAAAGAAGAGAGGATGAAGACAAGAAGAAAGGAAGGGAGAGGAGAGGGGAGAGGAGACAAGAGGAGACAAAAGGGGAATTGAAGGCAGGAGAGGAGAGAAAGGAGAAGAGAGCACTATTGATAGCTAAGCAAAGAAGTGAGGTCCTACTAACCTGGCCCTTCCTGAAAACTAGACCAATAAAGTTGTACAAAAATCCCCAACTTCTTAGATGTAGGGAATATCCCAGAAGCCAGTGCCTAGTACTAACATTAAAAATACTAATGACTTTCTGAAAATGAATGTGGACCAACATGAGAAGTAAATCTTGTGGTGGTCCAGACTGAGGGGTGTCTTAGCTTTGTGTTTACACCGAGGAGCCTCATCAGATTCTCAGGTCACAGTTGGAAAAGATTATCTGAACTTCTGGCAGGGATAAAATAAAAATCAACACTTTAAAATATTTTTGGAAGCATTCTGTCCTCCTTTCCAAGGGTCTGACATCAAGGAGTTAAACTTTTGCTACAGTGTAACTGATGAATTGGACGCAAGTACCCAACTCTAAACCAATTAGCCTTAGATTTATGACAAAGGGAAATATTCATTTCCATTTCCTCCAACCGCTCTCTAGGGATGGTAATTAAAATGCTCTAATACCATCAAAGCACCCTGCTCTGTAAAGACTGAGGAAACAAAAAGCAGATAAGGATTTATGAAGGGAAGAGCCAAAGTGTACTCACACATGTAGAAAGAGACATCCAGTCACAAGGGAAAATGAGAAAGAGGAGCAAGAGAAATACATGAAACTGTAATAACTAAAAATTTCCAAACTTAGTTGCAGACAATAAACCATAGATCTAGGCAGCTGAGAGAACATCAAAGGAGGTAAAGTGTGGGGACATTGATCAGAAGTGTGTATGAGACAGATATGCAGAGGTAAGGGACTGTTGGAGTCACACATACAAAACCTCCCAGAATGCATGGTTAGAGATTACAAGACAACCCCCCAGACCACAAGTTCAAGTAAGATCAAACACACCGCTTTATGGAATGAGTGTTCTGGTCCTTGTCCTCCTCATTCATTACTTAGATTGGCAATAAGGTTAATCAAGTAACAGACTGCTCTGAGCTTACCCTATCCTTTCCCTGAATTCCTGCACAGATGCCATTCTTCCTTTGTCTTTTATCCTTGATTCCCAGTTCTGGGTCTATCAATAAATAGCCAAAGAGGCTTCAGTTCGAGGCTGTCCTTATCAGTCTTTCTCATGCTGAAGGGTTTTGGTTAATGGCAGCCCCTTTTGGACCCTCTTGGAGCATGAATTGGACACTAACTCTAAATAATCTTTGAGTACCCTTTCAACTTTTGAGCCATGCCACAGTCATTAACTGCAACAATTCATGCCAGAAAAATGAGCTGTAGACATTTCATATTCAAAATGCAGTAAACTAAAAAACAGATAAAATATCTTGGAAGAAGTTGAAAGAGAAGATTAGGTGAGTGTCTTAGTACTTTTCTTTTGATGCTAAGACAAAATACCCAACACTCAAAATTAAGGAAAGAAAGATTTATCTAGCTCATAGTTTGTGTGGATTTCAGGCTATAATAAGCTGGCTCTAAGGCAGGGCAGCTTGGCACTGGGGCAACACTTCAAGGCAGAAGAATACAGAAAAAGCAATAAGAGCAAAAGAAGAGGGGAAAGACTCCTTTCCTTCCTTATACTGTAAGCAGGCCACCCCGCACTCCACCCCACCCCAAATCAGTGTAGCACTCACAGCGTCTCCCCGCCCTCCCCTGGCACAGTATAAGAATTTTTAAAAAGTAAAGACTTTGATTTCCTGCTGAGTTGCTTAGCTAAGATTACTCAAAGATTATTAGGTTGACACAATGTGTCAACCACTACAGTGAGGAATGTACATATAAATAGGGATAAGAATTCCACCAAACTTTTGTTCTGAACTCATACAAACAACAGAATAAAAGAGTAAAGTACTTAAATGCTAAAAGAAAAACACCCAGTAAAGTTCTCAGCAAAGTTATTGTTCACTGCTAAATGAAAAACAAAGATTTTCTCAAAGAACTGTATTCTACAAAGATGTAAGTTTTATTCTAGGTATGTAAACTTACTCAACATTCAAAAACTCACACAAATTTTCCTGTGAGCAAGTAAAAGAAAAAAGTTTTGAGAACTATGCACTTTTTCCTCCCTCTTTCTCATTTCAAGATCAAAGACATCTCGACCATTTTAATTCATCATCAAACAGGAAGTCCTAGCTAATGAAGTCAAGTAAGAAAAAGGAAAGAAAAGAGACAGTCACATGTCACTGAACATGAGGAAATGTGCTGAGAAAAGCAATGCTCCACAGCCACGCTGTTGAGGAAACAGTTGCCTTTTCTTCCTTCTGTGACTCTGCACTCCTGTTGCATTTCCAATAACCACTGCCAGCTCTCCATGAACAACTTCTAGCAACTCCTGAAAGTTTTCCTAATGAATCCTCAAAACACATTTATCATCTCATCCTCAATCTTGCAAGAGAAACACTACTTTAATGTTGATATAAAGGTCGCCCATAAAAAGAAGGTGATTAGCAGTAGTAAGAACAATCAGATATATGGAATAGAAAGAAAGAAAGAAAGAAAGAAAGAAAGAAAGAAAGAAAGAAAGAAAGAAAGAAGAAAGAAAACAAGAAAGAAAGGAAACCCAATTTAACTTACTGAAGCAAAGAATAGAGTGGTAGTTATCAGAAGCTAAGGGTTCAAAGTAATGGAAAATTTCATCAAACAAGATAAATAATGTTTTTTTAACTTAATACAGAGCATGGTATAAATACAATTAATAATGATATAATGTATAGATTGTAGTCAGGAGTTGCAAGAAGAACAATTACATACAGGACACACAATTTATAGTATTATATTATGATGGTTACCCAGAGTTAAATACAAAAGTGCAGGAGATCTGTCCACAACACTAAAGACCCAAGGAAATCTAGCCAAAGGCCTGGAGCCCACAGCAATGTCCTGCATGTGTCCAGTTGAAGACCTAGATCCCATGACAATGACTCAAGCAAGTCTGGTTCACGGATCTGTGCTGGGAAGGTCCAAAGATCAGCAGTGGGAGCTAGAAACTGTGCCAGCGGGATTAAGGATCTGTGCCCATAGGTTCAGAATTCTGCACTGGTGCCAAGAAATAAAAGTAAGGACCAGGGCTCTCTAAAAAAAGTACCGCAGCCATCCTCAGTGACGATGAGGTCTGGAGCTCCTCCAATGATGAGAACAGCCTAGTATGTATCAGGAAGCCAGCATGACCAGTTTCTCCAGGAGACCCAGCAGCTCCAAACAGCAACAACACTTGTGAGAAACCACAACATTACTCTTCCTGTTCTGGTCTCTTTTTATGCTGCCAACTGTCCTCAGTTGGGCCACCTACACTCAGTGTCACAGTGATTCACTTCAGCTGGTGTTTTAAGTTGACCACCAGTTACCAATTCACTACAGTATATTTCATGGTGAAACTCCAAAACATAGAAACCAAATACTGATATGGATGCAAAGCAATAGGCAGTCTTATTCACTGATTTGAGAGTTCAAAATTTTTGAAGACAGCTTAGCAGCTTCTTAGTGAAGCAGGTAGAGCTAAAGAAATGATCCTGCAGCTGTGGTCATAGGTATTACCACAAATGTAGTAGAAGTATTCTGTTCATTCAAAAGCTTACACATGAACGAACAGAAATGTAGTAACTTGATGTATAATGCCATAAAATGGAAGTGGCCAAATCTCTATAAATGAGTAAATGGCTCAGTGGACCATGGTACACCCATACAATGCAATATTATTTAGTACTACGAAGAAATGTTCTATCAAGACATGAAGAAAACTTGAATGTATTTCACAGAATGAAAGAATCCAGTCCAAAAGGGCTACAGTAGAAAATATGTCCAACTATGTGACATTCTGGAATAGGGCAACTCTGTACAGATACTAAAAATGTTAGTGCTTGCTAGGGTTCAAAGGAATTGAAGGGAAGGGCAAATAAATGAATCATAGGCAATTTTAAAGTCAGAAAATTCTTCCTGTTTCATATGTTAGAGATAGATTCATGATTTTCTTCATTTGCTGTATTTCATAATTGGCAGCATTGCAGTAATACAGCATGTTAATGAAGAAAACTAGAGAAGATGGGATATGAGTTTATATATTCTGCTGAATATTCTGTAAATCTAATAACACTCTTAAATATAGTCTTCAAATAAAAGCTATCTTATCACAATAGAGATGCTCACTACCAATTGAATTTCATAATCTTAATCATAAAATATCACTGCTCTCCAAACATAAAGGCAGATGATGTTTGTCATTTAAATTAAAAAAAAAAAACTTTATATGTTCTATCTCCAAAAATTACCTGTTTCAGAAATCCTGTAGCAAACTCATAATGACTAGTTTAGATATATGAGGGAAAATACATTTATTTCAAATCTTTTTTTCCTGTCCTCATTTAAACAATTATTTGAGGATTATTAATGGAAAAATTTGGCATCTTTTAGTCTCCCCAGGAGCCCAAAAGCCTTAGTCTAATTCATTCTCAAGTTGGATGTGTAGGTGCTTTTAAGACATACAGAAGCAAAAAATCCACTTGCTGTTTCACCTTCCATGGCAGGTAACAGCACAGTGTAATGAACAGCCTCCATTCCATATGCTCTGTTTAAATCTTGACAATTTCCACATTGTAAAAAAATGCAAATAAAAGTGAACTACCTATTTTTCATTCTCCATGATTCTGGTGTAGGGGGAAAATTACTTTCACATTTGGTAGTCAATAAAAAGGTATGATAAAAACCTTAATTTAAAGTGAGTTTTAAATAAGGTTATTTGTAAAATAGGCAAAAAGAGAGCACAGAAATCATAGCAGATGCAAAGAGTTTGGTGAAGAGAAACCAAAAGACAGTAGAAAGCTGTGGAGTTTAAGAACACTAATCATTTGCACAAGGTGAGTAATTTAAACTGGGAGAAAGTTATGGATAAGAAAACTGCTTAACATTTTCTTTAAACTAAGAGATTCAAAGTAGTTGATAATACTATCTTACACATGCTGAAGCAAGGTAATGAAGACATAGAGACACAGAGGGTGAGGAAGTACTCACATTAATTAAGACTTTCACTGACTGAGGAGTTATTAGCTTGAGTCCTGCAGGCATGAATTAATATGCATTTCTTTTGAAGGAAGTGTATTTGAGATGATTTGAACAGAGTGTGTAGAAAAGCCTATCAGAGTCTAGAAATCAAAAGAATAGCAAATTGCTGATAAATTTGCAGAGATTTGTAATATATTGTTATTTCAATATTATGAAGTAAAGAAGATCACCAGGTGTTTGTTGAATTAAACAATACCTGGAAGCTCATTACTGGGAGAGAGACTGAATCTTTCTCTGTTTTGGTGATCTAAACTGTGGATTCTATTGGCTTGATGCAGCATACTCAAAACAGTGAACAGCTAAAATTACATTTATCTGAAAAATTTAGTTAGGTTTTGAGTTTAAATTTTTTTTTAAAAAAATGGTGTTCGCCAGGTGTGGTGGCCCACACCTGTAATCCTGGTACTTGGGAAGCCAAGGCAAGAGGAGTGCTGAGTTCAAAGCCAACTTGGGCTACAAAGTGAGTTCAAGGCCAGCCTGAGCTCCGTAGCAAAACCCTGTTTTAAAAAGACAATAAGTAGATAAATAAAGGTCTTATTCTATTTTTACTCTTAAGTCATAATTTCTTATTCACATATTTAATTACCTTCTCTCAATATGTATTTGTAGAATTTCATTAGTTGGATGTGTTACACAGACAACAAAATGTACTGAAATGTTGCAACCATTACTGGAATAGAATATTAATCTGCATGTATCCATTATTCAGCCTGCAGCAGATTGCTACAAATTATATTTTTCAGAAAAACATTTAATTAGAAATATTGCATGTTTTCTTTTAAATTTATTCATAACCTTTGCAATCCTTCTTAACATGGCTGATTGTTACTTCCAAACTTGGCATACGGTTGTATCACTAATTAGTTGACCAGCCTTTCAAGTATATTATGTCTATAGAATTTGAATGTCATAATGGTTTTCAAAATGACTAATTTAATTAAATAGAAAGAGATTACTTAGCCATGACATGATTTCATTAATTCTTTAGGAACTATAAATATTAATTTTTTAAAGTGTAGAATCATTCAATCTGGTTTATATCAATTAACACATCAATTACTAGACCAATCCAACTGAAAGTCCCAAGGCTTTGTTTTGTTTGCATGCTTTGGCTTCTATTTGGCAGCTGCAATTTGTTCATCATAAAATCCATACTGAATATTCAAAACCAGTTCAAATGAGGAAAATTCAAAGTGCTTATGCATATTTATGGCCTCTGCATTAGCAACTTAATATATTTTTTGCAATGTGCTTTATTGAAGTGTAGCTCTCTCTCTCTCTATATATATATATATAAATATAATTATATATTAAAATTTATATATTACATATTGTGTATATATTTTTAAGGCAAGTTAATATTCTGTTCAGAGAGTGTAATACTTTTTTTTTTTTTTGCAGTACTGGGGATCGAACTCATGCCCTCGCACTTGCCAGTCAGGCACTTATGCCACTGAGCTAAATCCACAGCCCTGAGTGTAATACATTTTAAAGTGTAGAATCTGTGGATCGAACTCATGACCTAACACTTACCAGGCAGGCACTTGCACCAGTGAGCGAAATCTCTGGCCATTGAGTATAATTGTTTTATAACTCTATAGCTGAATTTGCATGTTTGTTTTTGTAGATATGATGTATATACAAAGAATGTTAGCTTATATTAGAAATTCTACTCAAAAGTTATCATTTCATTACTTTTCACATAACTCAAGTATGTTTGCTCAAATGGCATCTACTAAATGAGATTTACTTTGACCACACAGTTTATAATAAGACTTCCTGTTTCCAATGGTGATGGCTATGTATTGTTCTATTTCCATACTTACAGTTTTATCTTTTATTGTTCTAAGTAATATATTTTTTAAACTTCATTCATCATTCTCGAAGGAAAGATTACTTTTAAAATCTATTTTTCTCAATGTTAGGAACACAAAAGAGTTTCTAGCAAATAAAAGGCACATGAAAAACATCTTTAAAATAACTGAATAAATGATTAAATTCACTCAGTTACTCAAATTCTATGGAAGCTTCTGATGTGTACGCCCAGTTAAAATAGAAATAGGTCATATTTAATTTTCCATAAAGCTACTTATCTCTATAACAGTGACAAAGTAAATAACATAGTTTTGATAACATAAATGTTTGCAGAAAAAGGAAGAACATCCTAATTGTTGATGGATCTCATTGGAAAAATTGTTTCCTAATAAATTTGCCGTTATGTTTAGAAAGACCAAAAACCAACCCCTCAGATGAAATTATGCACTCTCCTCTGCACCTTCTAAAGTTTATTCTACTCACTTGGCCTTTTCTGCCTGCAGGGGTGGTGGTGGGGGCATTGTTTCTTCAGTATTTTTCTTTAATTGTAGTAGGGATTTGCACACAGTACCTTCACACGGAACTCCATCCCCAGCCCTGTTTGTAATTTATTTTTCCATTTAGGGGAGTCTCAGTAAGACCTAGAGTCTTCCTTTTTGGATTCTAACTTGGCAATCTTCCTGTCCATCAGAGTCCTGGGATTACAGGGCTGTAACACCAGGCTCAGGAGAGGGCACTTTCAGATGTACTTCTCCTGTTTTTGTGGCTAGGTAGAAAGGGGCTTCTGTTGGGATTCTTTTGTCCTTTCCCTTTTCTAGCTGCTGCATGATTCAGTTCCAAATCAAGGAAATGTAAGTCACTAGAGGAACAGGAAACAGAATTTCTGTCACTGTATGCCAAGGTCTCTACCCAGAGGGAGTGAGCAATGGGATGACTTATCCTCAGTCATTTTCAGAATTTTTTTCGGTTTTTAGTGCAATTTAGTATAGTTAGTGTGTTTTATACAATGTCCATATTTTTAGCTTTATTTAGTGAGGGGGTTGCAGAGAAAAGTATTTTAATCTTATATTCTTTATAACTGAGCTATTCTAATGTATTTTTTGTTTCATTTTATGTGTGCATTGTATGTTTCCATTCCTTGTGCAGAGTTGGTACATATACATAACACAACCCAATTCTTTTTCCCCCATCATTTATCCCTTTCCCCTACCCTCTTTCCTCCATTCTTGATCCCTTCTGCTTTGAGAACAATCTATCCATTTTCTGTATCTATCTTTTACTTTGTTCTTTATGTGTACTCTGGGTTTCTCATATAAGAGAAAACCATGTAGTCTTTAAGCTTATGAGCTAGAGAGTTTCCACAGGGCATGAGAATTCACAGGAATCCTTCTATACTGTGGGTGGGAGGGTAAACTAGTACAACCAACATGGAAATCAGTACAGAGATTTCTCAAACAACAATAACAACAATGAAATTAGAAATCCCATTTCACTCAGCTATGCTCCTTTTAGTTATCTTTCCAAAGAGTTCAATCCATCACATTACAGTGATACATGCATACTCGTATTTATAGCAGCATAATTGATAGTAGCTAAATTTGGAAGCAGTCTATATGTCTATCAACAAATGAATGGATAAATAAATTTTAGTGTGTACACACAATGAAGTACTGCACTGCCTTAAAAAATACAAACTTGATTCATTTGGAAGAAAGTAGATGCATCTTGAGACCAAGTTAAATGAAATATGAGGTAGTCTAACTTACACTAACTCTGAAAAAAACCTTTATTCTTTTTTAAATCATGCTTCAAAATTTTCCAGGCATGTTTTACAATTGAAATACAGTATAGGGGTCAGGGGTTTAGCTCAGTGGCATAAGTGCCTTCTTGGCAAATGCGAGGTCATGAGTTCGATCCCCAGCACCCAAAAAAAAAAAAAAAAAAAGTACATACTTTTAAAGTTTTTTGTACTGCTATGCTGGAACAAAATGTTTCCAAAATGATCCAAATTTCATATTTCCAAAATGATCAAATTACTTTCAACAAGTTGTAAATTTTCTCTTATTAAGACCAGTAGAAAAGCAGGATGTAAGAATGGAGAAATTGAGGTTGAATATTTTTTGTATTATAGTGCAAGCTTTATTAGTATTGGAATAAAAGATCCCTGCAATCTGAGTTTAAGTTATCTGAAAGATATATTCTACAAAATTAAATGAACAAAACATAAGTTAATTTTGTCTTTATGTGCTTTTCAGTGGTACTTTTCTATTGCAGATATTTTAAACATTTAAATTGGTAATAGAAAGCATCTCAACTATCCCAATAGTAAGAATATTTAATCTCTTTAATATAATGTATTTACATAAACATCAAAACACGTATTGAAAAAATCTGATTATTATATGTATGCCCCATATATTTATGTGTTAGAAATACAGTAATAGATGTGACTCTTATTAAACATTTAAGTGTGTGTTCTTGAAATTTAAATAGACTTTTGAGATTGGGGGTTTTTCTCTTATTAGATGATAGCTTATTTACCATCCAGGTATGGTGTTCAGAAATAAAAAGTGTGATCAGTTAAATATGTAGGTCATGATAATAGAAAACAACTTATTCATATAAATTTAGGATTAATAGTTATTTGATCTTTAGTTATTGCACTTGTAATGCTGATAAAATTAACAATTTTCATTGTCAAGAAAATTTAGGAAAAGCAGCAAAATAAACTTACAATCAGGCTGGGCATGATGGCACATGACTGTAATCCCAGCACTTGAGAGACTGATGCAGGAAGATTGCCACAAGTTTGAGTCCAACCAGGGCCACATCGTGAATTCAAGATTAGCCTGGACTACACAGCAGGAAAAAACTTTACAATCAATATGTTGCATGAAATACTAATGAAATGACTTTATCATATTAATATCTATAACAAATGTGTACATATGTCTACATGCCAAAATATATGGACAATTTATTCTTCTAAATTTATCTCTTTGTTAACTAATTTTTTTAAGACCTAAAGGCTACAAACATTCAATCATTGTTAAGATTTATTTTCTAAGCCACTATTTCACACAGGTGAATATATGAATCTGAAAAATTAATCTAAATGATGTTTCTGTCAATTGTAAATATTCCAGATAAAAATAAC
>PVJX010020816.1:0-32829 GCA_004027295.1 Dolichotis patagonum
GATTTTATTGTATAAAAACCACCTAGATAGCTGGGCATTGTGGCACATGCCTATAATCCCAGTACTGGGGAGACTG
Source organism: Dolichotis patagonum (assembly GCA_004027295.1). Taxonomy (NCBI): domain Eukaryota; kingdom Metazoa; phylum Chordata; class Mammalia; order Rodentia; family Caviidae; genus Dolichotis; species Dolichotis patagonum. The sequence goes on from PVJX010020816.1 coordinate 77, forward strand.
AGGCCAGAGGGTGGCCCGAGGGCAGCCCGCTTTTGCGAGAGCCCACTTGTCTCTCAGGAGCTTCCTCTTAGTAAACTTTTCCTAAGCTTAATGACCTTTGTGCTCCTGCCCATTCTTCGGAGTCTCGAGGCGCAAACTCTAGCAGGTTGGCAATTCTTTCCTGATGGCACAAGCACTTTCCCAAAGCTTCACCTCTGAACACACGAGGCTTTGTGGGGACATTTTAGACACCAACCTTAGCAAAATGCAGTCAGTAATTTCCTTGCACACTCTGTGTTACGTGGAACTTTGCTGAAACCCAAAATCAAATTAATTTTTCTAAGTTAAAGCTTTAAGCTTTTGAGTGATCTAATTAAGCACAAATTAATAAACTTATAAATGTCAATGCTTTCAAACAAAACCTATTTTTATTGAAAGGAAGAAAACCATGACACATCCTAGAAGAAATGAAAGGTAATGAGCCAATCATTAGAGAGAACTGCTTTTTAATGAGGAAACAAATTTGATGAAAAATGAAAAGAATGTAGGTATTAATGTTTCATTGGTAGCTCATAAAAGATATCACATAGGTCATCATAAGTCACCTGTACTTGAAAGCTAATATTCTTCTGAGAATAAATTTCTGTTGTTTCATTTCACTGAATTTTATTTTAAGTTTTTTTTGTTGAGGGAATATAAATATATAGTGTATCAAAATTCACCTGGATAGCTCTGTCATCCTCATTTATGCAACTTAGTTACTTTCTCCTTAGAGGCCACACTGTTTTGTTTTGCTTTTTATATCCTTTCAGTTAACTAGATGTTGATGCATCTATAAATCTACTTATCTATATACCTAACAGTATCCATGGGGTTTGTTACTATAAAAGGTCATCACTGAGCAATGCTGGATTCAAAAATGCCGTGATGTAGCCAAACTGAAGAAAGTATTGAAAACAATTTCTTTAAAAAAGGTTTTTATTCAGCTATGAGCCACACCTATGAGAGTGCATGTTTACACTTAGAATCAAAACACTTTGGAATGGTGCATGGTTTGTTTGTTTTGAGACAGGGTCTCACCATATACTTCAGGCCTTGAACTCACGATGTAGCCAAGGCCAGGCTCAAACTTGCAGTGATCTTGCTGGGTCAGGTTTGGACTACTGGTATTACAAGTGTGCGCCACCATGCCCAGCTTAAAAAAAATAGTGTAATTATGTCTAGCGTTGGCTTTTAGAATATGAGCATATTGATTTATCTTTCACCTTAAAAAAAAGGAAAAGTATTTGAAAGCTCATTTATACATCTGGAGGCCGAGATTTAAACAGCTTCAAATATGACAGTTCTTCTTTAAGTAGTGGGTTGATGCAATAGATAAAGTCATATTAGACATTCAAATTTCAAAGACATAGAATGCAAGTAATAGGTCTAGAAAGTATTTTTCCCTGTGCCACTGGTTTTTGCCCTAATATTCATCTAGGTTATTACTACTCTTCTATTTTTAGGATTCTTTTCTACTTCTTTGTATCTCCGTTACCTTTCTTCATCTGCTCTCTCACACTTGACACTATAACAGAATGCACTCTTTGAAAATACCCAGGCTGCACATTCTCAGTCACCACTCAACAATTTAAGAAATTTTAATGAGCTAAGAGGGAAGTCCTTTGAACCAGACCAAGTGGACACACAAAGCCCACATCCCTGTTTCTTGTTGACCTCCACTTCCAGTCCCTCTGCAGCACCTCTGGTAATGCCCAACCTCCCTGCAGCACAGCAGAAGCTGGGAAGTGTTGATAGAGGTGGGAGAAACTTAACCTTTTGGCAACCCGTGGACAGAGGTGAAAATAGAACGAAGCAGATATATCCAGTTCTACGCGCTCTCCTCAAGGGCCTTCACCACTGTCAGTATAACCTTGGCTCCCATGACAACCTCCTGATGAAGATAAATACGTGTCAAATATGTATTTGCTCTTAAGACCTCTGGGCATTGGTACCAAACACAAATGCAGAATCTAGGCTGAGTTAATTTCCTGATATACCACTTAAAGCAAAAGTAGCAGGCCCATGGCTGTGAGAGCTGCCACCATGGGCTGTCAACACTCCTTATAAACGCAGGTTGCTAAAACTAAGCAAGCAGTTTCTGTTGGCACTTTCATATCCTGGGAAACACTTGTTCTGTTTATAATGCAAATATGACCCTGCAGGTATAGCATATCTAGGGGATATTTGCTTAACGAAAGATTTCTGATGACCAGATTATGGTTTCAAAGTTTAAAACTTGGTTTAATTTATGAGCAATTGAGTGGGAACTTTTCCTTTAATAAGAGATGTCTAGATAAATATTTAACCAATCTGAGCCCTGAAGTATGGCTCTACACAGTATTTTCTTCTGCCCATCAAACTCTCTAAAATAAATTCTAGGACTCCAGTCAGCATAGGTTCAGTCCTGGAATAGATCTATTGGGTAAGTGGGTCATCTGCTGGGGACAGTAAAAGAACTGAAGGGAGAAGCGACATGTTGCAGGGAGGGGTCACTTTTTCTTTTATGAAAAATATTAAGAACAAAAAGAAAAAGAAAACAAATCCCATCAAGTATATATTAGTAAAAGAAGTGCTATCGAAAACTACGGCGAATGTTTAAATTTTATTCCAGTAAGAGTCATTGTCATGAATCATCCTCAAATCATCCCCTGTATCTTTGAACAAATTTACCCATCATTCTTGCCCATTTCTGAAGCAATTCTGGGATTCTTGTTTCTCTTTTGTGAGTGTCTTTAGTTGCACTCCAGTGGCAGACTCCATGTCCTGAATCAACTCAAAACAATTCATTTTGATGGTCATTTTGACTTTGAGGAAGAGGCAGAAATCACAGCACCAGAACCAGTGAATGAGGTAGAAGAAGACACATTGGTATGTTTTACAGGCCTTTCCACTGGATGGCACTCAACAGCGGCATCCAATGATCAAATCTTGCAGACAGTAAAAAAGAGGGCTCCCAGAACTACTTCAGAAAGTGGCAGAATGATGGGATAAATGCATTAGAAATGAGAGGGAGTATTTTGGAAGGAGATTAAAGACAACATATCTTCTTTAATTTAAACATTTACTGTGTATTTTAATCAATCTTATACATTCAGTGCATTAGGATAAAGAATTAAACTATAAAGCCCTCTGTCCTTTGGAGCTTTTAAGTGCTTCACTGAAGACACGTGAAGGATAAAGAAAATCATATCCATAAAGCAAAGCTCCCTGCATAGGATCTGACTTATATTAAATGCCATATACATTAATGATAATTTTTCTAGCTTTCTCGAGTCCACACTAATTGCTTTGATCCTCTAGTCATAAAGCACATGTTTACTGAACAAATTCTGTACTCTACATGGTGAAGTTATGGTTTTAGAAGCCAGACTCTCTGAGGAAAGGAGAGCAGGTTATAGGAAACCAGAAGATTGTAGCCTCCATGGAATAACCAGGAAGGCACTGGGGAAATTTATGAAGCTCAACGTTCTGCTTCTCCATGCCTTAGAATAGATAATTTTCTCCACAGAAAGAAAGTAAGCCTGAGGGAAAAGAGCAGAGGATATATTTATATTCACGTTAAGTAGAATCAAGAGGAGAAAGCACTTGTAACCTCTGGTACCGGTCCTTCCTCTGAGCGGAGATTCCTTCAGCCTGCTGGGTTAAGTCAACTGTTGCCAGTTCCTCTCTAACTGTGTCAGGTACTAATCCTAAGGCTCAAAATACTATTCTGACTTTTGCCCAACAGAGCGCTCTGGCAGCAAAATGTCACGTAAAGGAAAAAAGCAAGGCCAGGCCCTTGGGGCTGAGCTTGGTTGTGCGTCCTATTGGTAGGGGACAAAAAACGCTGGGGGCAACTCATGAGTGTGGAAGCTCGGCTGGCACCACACATGGCTGAATAAGTTAAAAAAAAATAAAATGCTGTTGTAGTAACTGGGAGGATGTCTCAAGGTAAATAAATAAAAAGGGCAAAGGTATAGCTCAGGGCAAAATGCCTGGGTTTAATATCTAGTATAAAACAAAACAAAAATGTTTTATTTCATTTTATTTTTTTTCCTTTCTAGACATGTATTTTATATTTTCAAATATTACGCTATGTACTTGAAAGTATGACTTAAGCCAACATGGAAATGTATGAACTGAACTCTAACCTGTGGTGGGTTTTTATTTTCTTAAAGAATTTCCTTTTCTTTCTTTTTTTTCTTTCTTTATTCATTCCTTCCTTCCTTTCTTCTTTCTTCCTTTCCTCTCTCTCATCTCTTCCCTCCCTTTTTTCTTTTCTTTCTTTCTTTCTTTCTTTCTTTCTTTCTTTGTTTCTTTCTTTCTTTCTTCTCTTTTATTCTTTCTTTCCCATTTACTTTTTCACATAATTTATTCAGAAAAAATTTAGGAGGCAAAAATATCTTATTCTTTCTCAATGCTTTGCTACTTTCCAAAGTCAATCAATCAATCAATCAAATCAAATGAACAAGTCAAGATTATTGAGAGGGGTTGAGTACAGGCATGTCCTCTGCTGGAATTCTATTATTGCCAGCTCGGATTTCTGTGGCACTCTTCTGGGGCAGTCAACTGTAAGAAAATCACTTTGGAGGTCGTTTCTCTCTCATCAGTCATAACACCTCTGCCCACTTTCATGCTTCGCTGTCTTGCTTTCCCTTTAAACTTAGATGCATGAATCGAAAGAAAGAAGGTTCTAAGGAAGTCCCTTTCCTAGTCTCCAGGGACCTCCATTTGAATTTTATTGCTTTGACTGTGTCCCCCTGTTTCCCATAACAGGAAAAGCAGTGGTCTCAGAGCAGCACCATTTAGGTTTGACAGAGTTCCACAGAGTTCCCAGACTCACCTGAAATACTCCACAACTAGAAAGCTTGCAAGACGACCTGGGGTGCATGTTGAAGAGTTTCCTTCTCCTATGAAAAATGAGATGCTTATAATTTTGCTGAAATCATGAAGATACCCAGGTAGAAAATTTTCCAATCGTTAATGGAAATGGATTTCTCTGTTCCTTTTGTGTCATTTAAAGCAGGATAAATGAATAGGATCGTTGTCTTGTGAATGCAAAATAACTCTTGAGTGATGTCAAACACCATAACCTCCACACTTTTATCTGCATATCATGTCCCTTGAGGACCCCTGGAACACTTCCCACAGAACATTGTCCTGCCGTCCTTTTGCTAGGTTGACACTTTGCAGCAAGACTGATACACAGAGCTCAGGCATTTGTGGTACTTGGCCTCTAGAACATTCTGGGCTGAACTGTGGGTGGAGAAGGTGACTCAGTGCCAAAGCATACTCTGTCAGATGTCCAGTCCTGACAGCTGCTGCCTGGGTTTGCATAGTCAAGGCTGCTGTCTAATTTCAACAGTAGAAATATCAGGGAGAGTGCGATAAAAGTTTCTAAACCTGCCTTCACAAGCCCCTGCCTTCCTGTTCATCCTTCCATGCTGCTGAGTTTCTACGTGAGGAGTTGGATGCCTCTCATCAGCTCCATTTATAGGACACCTGATGCTCTAAATATATCAATGAGCAGCTGGCTTAAAAATGGCCGGTTGTGTGGGATTAAACTGTGAGAATTGTGGGCAGGAAAGAGGGTATCATCTGTAAATGTGACTATTCTGGAATAAGTTAAATAACTTAAGCGGGGTGTCAGTCAGATCTTAAAACTGTCAGTTCACCTGGTGAGAGATGAGAAAAAAGCCACCAGTCCCTGACAGTCTGGGCTAGCTAACAGCAAGGCTTCTAGGATTAGAACCTGAATAGAAGACCTTAGGGATGGCAATTTGAATACAGAATAATGGTTCCAGGCAGGGCACAGATGCAGCTGTGGAATTTCTCCCGAGGGGAAACAATGGATGGAGGAATAGGTATATACACTTCGCAACAAGGTTTGGATGTGCCAAGAATCTCTGAGATCCAGCCCATGGGCTCCAGATTCAGAATGATGCATAGATACTGGGAATGCAAAGGCTAAACTCTAGGAAGTCTGCTATACAAAAAGAATCATTGGATCCTTTGACTCAGAGTGAAAGCAGCAACAGAGAAGCCAAATTTGCTTGATCCCTCGCTTTTCCCACATAGAAAAGATCCTTGCTGTGTTGTAAGTTCATTTGCTATTGACATGATAAGGATCCTACATTATTTCTTTCCCCATTCCAAGAGCTACACATCACATAGGTGTAATCCGGGGAACTCCAGGGGCAGGGTTTTGTGCCTAAGCTTGATTTTAAACTTTTGTTTCTTTGCTAGAGAAGGGTAGCTGAGTTATATTACACAGGATGGCATTTCATTCTCAAGTTCTGTCCTCATTTTTTGTTCTGACATTTTCCTGCATCCTGATTTCAAGTGTCTTAAGTTGCAGGTTACAGCCATAACGGACACCTCTCTTGCCTTATCTCTAAGTGCTCAGTATCTTCAACTTCCCCTCCAGTCAAATGACTTTTAATCAATAATGTGCCGGAATACTTAGACATTCTGTGTGTGTTTCAATTTCATTCATCCTCTGCTTCCTTGCAATTTACCTCAGCCCTTATTCCTGCAAAGGCATCTCTTTATCCAAGAAGTTTAAGTCTATTTTTATAAAGCCTTCAAAACTACCACCCCACCCCAAATGAACTCTCTTATTTCTGACTTTTATAACTCAGATTTCCTAAATTTATTTTACTTATAAAATCAATAAAGTACCATCCCTTTCATGAATGTCCTACAGTATTATTAAATATTTACTTTTTTCTTTGGACCTTAAAAATAAATATGTGATAAATGTTCTGGCTAGCCTGATAGTGACTGGGAAAGTATCTGAACTTTTTAATATGTAAAGTTATATGCAGATTGTGTCATTCCTTGGTAAGTAATCTAGAGCAATATTGAACACTCAGACTCTCAGACAATGTAATGTGAGGAATGTAAAAACACCGATGTCATATAATGAAGATAAAATGAACCACTTAGTTAATGCAAAATACAGAAAAAAAAAAAAAAACAGAAATAAGAAGGATGAGAAACATAGAAATCCAATACAAGATGTAGGTTCAAATATTTAATAATTATATTAAACACTGTGTATCTGAACACTCATATTAAAAGCAGATTTTCAGACAGGAAAAATCTTAAAGATCCATTTTTATTTTGTCTACTGTGTATAGGAATTGATTATAAGTAAAATGATGGAAAATGATTGTGCGAATGCTTATCAAAAGAGTTCCTTTATGATGTGAGAAAAATAGAGCTTAAAATAAGAAATATTACCAGATTTAAGAAGGTTCTGTACGTAATGAACCTGCCACCCTTTGGAGAGATGCTCATGACAGGAGAGACGGAGTACAAGAGGGCAAAGGGTTATGAGAACTCTTTGTTTTCTGCTCTGAAGATTCTGAACCATCTTTACCAAACATACAGGACAGTGTAACCAACAATAACATAACACATGTGATTATTTAAGAGCAGATTATTTACAAGGATAGGTAAAACATGTTCTGTGTCACAAAATGAATATTAAAAACTTTAAAGTAACTGAGACCACGTGAAATATTTTCTCTAAACTATATCACAATTAAACTAGAAATATATATGCAGAAGATATTTGGAAAATTCTTGCATTTTGACCTCTGAATGATTCATGGGTCAAAAAGTGAGAAAAAAGTGAACTGAATAAAAATTATGATTCAGAATGCCAATGTTTGTTAAATGCAGTTAATGGAATATTTAGAAGGATATTTATAGCAATAAAAATATATTAAAAAGATTTAAAATCAGTGGTTTAGGGTTTCTTTCTGCAAACTATAAAAAGAGTAACAAAATTAAAGTGAGAATATATAATGAAGATATTAATAACAAAAGTCAAAAAGAAACCAGATAGTCTTTCAATGTGAATGAAACCAATGACTGACAAGATGAAAACAAATGTCCAGCAATGGTCATCAACTCTAATTTATCAGTATTAAGGTTGAAAGAGTTTAGAATCACTGTAGATCCTCCTGTAGTGCAGAGTTGTGGGTCTGATTCCTGATAACCAAAGAAAAAAATGATGCAAAACTAAAGATAGAAATATAAATCCTTTGTAAACTTTAGAAGGCTAAATATGGAATGTTACAAAGTAATTTTATATAACATTTCTCAAAATATATATGAAATGGGTAAGTTCCTTTAAAACTATCAAAACTTATTCAAGAAGGAACAGCCTAGTGTCCATAAAATAAATTTAATTCATAATTTAAAATCTTCTCAAACAGAAAACTCCAGACCCAAGGAGCTTCATTTGAAAATTCTCACAAAAAAGATAATAATAATGCCAATTATATAGATTATTCAAAAAAGAGCATTCTCCAGTTAATCTTATGAAACCAGTATTCCCCTGTTATCAATCAAAGATATTACAAAAATAAAACTGAAACCACTAACTAGTATTTTCTACAAAGGTAGAAATAAGGGCCGGGGAAATAGCTCAGCAGCACAGTGCCTGCCTGGCAAGTGCAGGGTTGTGAGTTTGATTCCCAGTAACAAAAGAAAAAAAAATGCAACAATAAAGATAGAAATATAAATCCTTTATAAAATTCTAACAAATTAAATATACTAATATTTAAGGCAGAAGAAAGTGTCACTAATTTCAGGAATGCAAAGTTGCTGCAATCTTGACAAAATCAACCAATAGAGTAGATTGCTTACACAAAATTTAAAAAGAAAATGTATCAATAGGTACAAAAAGTATTTTTTAAAAACTAGTCTTTATAACTCTCAATCAAGAAATAATCCTGCTTGTAATTTAATAAATAAAATTACAAAAACTGGTAGGAAATACTAAACTCAGTAGGAAATCACTGAATGAAATCCTAAAATGTGCAAAAAGTAAAACATATCTGCTTCCAACATTTTTATTTCATATTTTACTGGTGATTCTACCACTACAATAAAACCAAGAGTACTTGGAGGCAGAGGATCAGAAGCTTACTTCATAGTATGCATCGGCATTTACATAAAAGATCGCTAAAAGAATTTATGAAAGAGCTAACAGAACTAACAAATGAGTTTAGCCAGCGGGGGGGGGGTAAATATTAATGTACTGCATTCCTTTATATAGTGGTAAATAAATAAATAGGAAACCACAGTGTCATCAGCAATTACAGCAACGCCATAATCAGTATACCTAGAAATATATTTGACAAGACATGTGCAGGAACTTAATGCTGAAACTACAAAATATTAGCAAATCCAAATTTGAAAAGTAAAATATATTAATGGAAAATACATAATATCTTAATTGACTAGAAAGTAGATGCAATAATTCAAACTGTAATTTCTCCCCACGTCAACCCACAGACTGAACACAAATTCAATCAAATACTTCCAGACCTTTTATGGAATAATGGACAAGCTGCTTTTTAAATGTGGAAATGCAAAAGACCTAGAATAATGAAAATAAAAACAAAGATGGAGAACAAATTACTTCCATTTCCTGTTTAACCAGCAAGTTCCATCATTCTGATTGCAGCAGTAGCAAGGCGACTCTTAGATCAATTTCATTTCCATTCCACTAGAAAGAGCATCCATTTCAGGTCCGACCACTCATCCCAACTACCTTGCTCCGTTCCTGCCCGCTCTCCCAATTGCTCTGCTCCACAGTGGAGACTCCCATCTCCCCTCTCTGTAGAAACTGGCTCTTTTACAGGTTTCCTAAAGCTTCCCCCCCCCCCCAAACCAAAGTCTGCATTCTCTCTAAGCAGATTTTCTCTGCCTTTGACAAAGTTGGCAAACTCTCTTCCTATCAGTTTTCAGTTTCTGTTTCTCTTCTTCACTGTGAGTTTCTCTTTTTCTGTCTTGTTTATTGCCTCCCTTTTCCTGCTCCAGGACGCAGACTGTTCTTTGTCCAAGGTTGTATGCTTAGCCACACACTCATCTTCCTCTGAGTTCCTTCTTCAGATTTGTACACCTTTGGTATCACCTTTGTGTTATCCACTCTCAAATCCTCAAATCCAGCCCAACTGCAGCAAAACCCACTTTAGATTTTCACCCTCCAGGAGTGTACAAATTGCCTTCGTAGGAATGCCCTGTCCTCTCTGCGTGGGCTTCTTATATGCTTGTCATATTTGCCTTCAAAACAGTGACACACTTTTAATTTCTCTCTACACGTTGTGTTCAATTTTACTGTGTTTTTGTATTGGCTAATAATACTATAATTTTCTCAGCTTCAAAACCGGAAGGAAGAAGATGTGCGGGCTCCGGGAGGAGCCATCAACTAGATCTTCCGGTAAGCTGCACAGGCAAGCCTTGCGGGGCCCAAGATGAGAGAACCCAGAAAGCACCCCCAGTGCTCCTACCTATGCACAGGCCGAGAATCAAGAACACCCCCGCAACCCCGCAAGCAACGGGCTGGTTCAGAGGACAGGCTGAGCTGATAGCAACTGAGGTACAAAAAGCAACTGAATGCTTGTATTATTTGGTTGACTTTGCAGGCCTGGGGCTGGTGGTCTGAGCATCTGTTGGGAGGGTGACAGTACGCAGTGGGGCATGTATGGAGGATGTTCTTCTATCTTGCTTTTGAAATCAAAAATGGTTCCTACTGTTCTGTTTTGCTGTGATGTATTGTTCTGCTTTACTCCATGTTCTGTTTTGTTCGTTCTGTTCTGTTTGGTTTGGTTTGATTTTGCTGTGTCTGATGGAATGAACAACTACTTCAACTGTAACAAAAAATGCTACAGTAGCCATCGCTGATTTTCTATTATCCTGCTTCAAAGTTCTGTACCAATTTCACTACTTTGTTTGGATTGGCTTTGTTCTGTTTTGTTGGGTTTTATTTTCTTTTAAATAAAATTCAAAAGAAGCTTTTAAAAGTTGGAAGGGAATATCCTACTCTTGAATGTTTACTCCTGATTTCTTAGTGCTCCTGTTTGGACATTTGCCATCTTTACTTTTTCCCCTTTCAAGTCACAACCCTATTTGTATTATTCTGTCTAAGAGAATTTTGGTCCTCTATGTTTTCTACTGATGTCTGTCTCTTACAATGAATCCTTATGAATGGCTTAACTATTTTTAAAAGAGTAGTTATCATTTAAAAGAATAGTAAATGATTTTGAATTAGATACAACCAGTGTTACTTTTGTGGTGGTATTGGGCATATTTTCTATCAGAGTTTAAAGTTTTTTCAGATGAATGATCGTTTAGTTTCCTCTTCGCCCTCTTTTGTCTTTCTTACTGTGATACACATAAAAACTCCTGAAGCTTGTTATAGAATTGAGTTTTATAGCTAGCGAGTGAGGATAACTTAGGTGCTATTAACTTCCATAGTTTTCAATTTTGGTTGCACCTTGGAATAATTTGGATAGCTTCTGACATACATTGATTATTGTGACATCTAGACCTCATGCCCTGTCCCGTTAGATCAGAACACTTAGAGCAGAACCAGAGCACTGACTTAGCTATGTCTATAGACGTGGCTGTGGATGTGGGCATGTGTATGGATACGGGTATATATTTTCATATATAGATAAGAAGTGAAGTCAAGTGAACCAAGCCACTTCATTTGAGAGAAAGTTGCAAATAGAAGCCTAACCTCCTAGCTCTGGTCAAAAAGTATTTGTTCCCTGCTATGTCTGATAAAGCCAGCCTGTCCTCTTTTAGAACAGGATTACTGAATTGTCTTCACTTCTGTAATCCCTACACATGTAATGTCTACCTCAAATGAAGACAACTATATAGCATCCCTAAGTGGTTCCAGGACGCCTTCTCCAACTTGCCGGACTTGTAACATACTCTTTATGTTAACCTAGACATGAGGAGCTGTTAAAGTTGGTCTTACTTTAAAAATAAAATAACGAAGGTATAAATCTGTGGGGAAAATCATTCCTGGAGGAAAGTCTATTTTAGATGGTATAAGGCTAGCCTGAAAGTCAGACAAGGAAGGAGAAACTTCTCCAAAGTCACATGGCTCTACGCAGTGTAAGCCAAAGCAACAAGGTGTCCTTCACATGACACTTGAGTGACTCTGATAAACTAGAGCAGGTGGGAACAGTGTGAGCACAGGGAAATAGGGCTGTGCCATTGAGTTTCTTCTTATTTTATAGGTCCATGCTGTTCTCATTTAAGTACCTTGGATGCGATGCCTCACTGGTATTTAATCATGAGAAATGGGACATTCAGGACCCTAAATCTCACTGTACAGTACCTACCTTTCTTTTTCCTTGATTCTCTTTGATGCTTTGTCTAATATATTTCAATTCCCAAGGATTCCTTTCCATGTGACTTTTTTTGCCTGTGGAGGTCATTGTTAATAGCTCAAAAGTTTGCAGTTTCTCAACATTATTTCCTTTTTGAGTCAGAGTTGAAAAATACTTCTTTTAACTTCTCCATTTACAAGAAAATCTGGAAACAGTAAAATACACTGTGGTACTTTTTCTTTCCTTAACTGAAGTAAGCATTCCCTCAGAGAGGGATGTATTGATCTGTTGTCTTCTTTGGATGTGTTTCAGTTTCAAAGATATTAACTGAAAGTCAAGAACATTGTTAAAGTCATGCTTATTTGCCCTTACAGCTAAAAGGGGGTGACGTATTGAAAAAAATATATGCATAAGATTCTCATAATTTTAAATTAGGGGATTATTTTAATACTTAAACATATAATATATTTATAGGCTTTATACTATAGGGTATAGCTTCAAATAAAAATATTCAGTTTCTCAGCATTTTACTAATGAGTGACCCATACCAATTTCCATCCTCAACTAAAGTTAAAGGGTATTCAAAAGAAGGTCTGATTTAGTAAAACATTCCAGTATTACTAACACAACTAAAAGCACATTTGACTAAATATACTACCAGAAAGAAAAGCTTTTGTAAAACTGATATTTTCTTCTCACGGTTGTTGAATTTTTACCTCTAAACTTCACTGTCTCCATCATTTGGCTATTGTTTTCTTAAAACACATAGGAGGAGAGTAAGTTTTATTGAACTATCTACTCACAGGCAAATTTATCTAGAGCTGACAAACTATAGAACTTTGAGAGCATTTTCAAGTTTATGTTAGAAGTTCTGAAAAATAAATTTTATGCATTATAGCCGTTGATTCTTAATGTGCCATTATATATGTATTTGGTGAAATTTTGGAGTTCTTCAGAAACAGATCTTGGTTCAGACAGACTTTGTCTAAATGTCTTGAGAAGCTTATAGTCACAAGTGTGAGTTTCATCGTGCATGCAATAGAAATTCTTAAGCTACATAAGCATAGCATTGTTGTGAGAATTATCTCAAATTACCAATTTAGGTGAGTCACAGTTGACAGGTAGTAGCTCCTTCAATTAACTGATGATGCAGCGTTGATTACAAATAATATTTCAGTTAATTAATACAAGATTTTAATTAGTTAAGTTTACAGTACACATATCTCACAAATCTCTTTACTCTTAATTATTTTTAAGGCAACGGAATATGTCTGATTTCCATGTCATTAAATCTATCACATAGGGATAAGTGTTGAAAGCTGAAACATTTTGAGCTTAATCTAAGAGTATCTGTTAATCAATCAACATTGTTAGACTACAATCCATTAAGCATTATGTGGAAAACATTATATGCAACCAGCCCTAGACTTAGGTAGGTAAGGCATATGAGGTTATAAGATATGGGTTTAACTAAAATAGATATTACAACCTTTCTTTGTAATCTCAATCTAAATTATTGCATTTTGGAGTAGATTTAGAACGCTGAAGTATTCTGGAAAGGATGCAATTGGGGTTTTTTGGAGTCATATTAGAAGAAAGTAATTAGTTATGTCCTACACCATGGTGTTCCTAGCATTGTTTAGGAAAAATTGTATCCATGATTTGAATGAAATCAGATAGTTATTCACTGGTATCTGCACATCATATCCAAGGATGCTCAAATCCATATAAAAATGACATAGTGTTTGAATGTAACTTATGCTCATAATTTGTATGCTTAGTGATTTTTAGATCATTTATTATACCTAAAAGATAGTAAATATGGTATAAATACTTGTTATCCTATATTAGTTAGAAGTGATAACAAGAAAGTGTTTGAACATGTCTGCTACAGGTACTTACTTTTTCCTGGACTTTTCTGCCCACAGTGGTGGACACAGTGAATGCAGAATCTGTGGGCATACAGTATCAGAGCGATTGTACACACACATATTGTCCCACAGATTTGCATGCCACAGAAGCAAAAGCCAACCCAATGGAATCAAACTTCTAAGTAGTATCAACAGAAGAGAAAGGTGATATTTAAGAGAACAATATGAAATTTAACAGTTCTATTCAAGGATATCCAGTGAAGAGATACAGTATATGATCAAATTTCCAAAATACCAATCCAGAAGTCACAACAATTATCCAACAAGATAATGCAGACTCCCTCTTCTACAGCTCTCCTTAAAAATGTGTTCATTATTTCCTGCTTCCCTCCCAGTCACACACAGCAACCCCTTCACCTAAAGAAAGAAGATTAATAAGCACATAAGTTAGTAACTTAAACAAGCTAAATGGGAACATCAAATAAAAGGCTAATATCAGTAGTCACTTTATTCTCTACCTTCTGTGAATAGTTTCTGTGCTTATCCTCATCTACCACCATCATCACACAGAGAAGCATCTTGGTTCCTTTCTTGTTCATTTTGCAGTCCAAATATTCACAAATAATATGTTTCTTCTTTCAGTCCCTTTTGGATAAATTTTAATCACATTTTCCAATTCTTGTTCCATTAGGCTCCTATTATCTGACTTATTGTTCTGTCTTTACCTTGTCTCCTGTAAAATCTCTTTATTACAACTTCCCCTTCTTAAATGCACGCAAGCATTCAGACTCACCTTGCTTGAAATTTTTCCATGAATACAATTGCTTGAGTCTAAACACTTCTGCCTACCATAGAAACAGACACTTACCCACACGCTCAGTCTTGTTGAACCACGTACATGTTTTCCCAAATTTCTGGATACAAGTCAGTTTCCTTAGCTTCTCCCTATATTTGCTTATAGTTACTCTGGTTCCCTATTTCTTATTTTCTGAGATTCAGTTTTAAAGCAAAATTCAAATCTATATGGGAAATTAGTGGTTCTATCCCCCGAGTTCTTTAGTCAAGCATGTATGTTTTATCTCTTATACATTAATTTATATATCTTTTTCCAAGACAATGGACAGTATTTTGCAGTGCTACACCATAGAGAGTTATCCTCAGCCATTACACAGTAACTGACACATCAAAAGAATTTATTGCAGGTTTCAAAAAGTAAAGAATTGATTGATGGGATGAGTGTATCTGATAATCCAGGTAAAGTGATTCATCAAGTTGAATTGTGAAATTTAGAGATTGTCTTTGATCACGTAATTTCAATTGTAAAATTCTATGGAATTCTATCTATTTGTTTTGCACAACAACCCAAGCAACACTCAGACATAATTTGGTGAAGAATTGCTGACAACTAGATCTTTCATATGTTTTGCTCTTGGTGTGTGATATTATTTTTCCTAAATTCTAAAATAAGAGGCCAGCATTTAGCTCCCACATGGAAAAGCCTTGACCTATTTCTGACAAAATCTTAGACACTGTTGTCATTAACTTTGATACAAATGTTTCAGAGAGAAAAACTGATCAATCCTTGTATATATTGTCACACAACAATAGGCATGTTTCCAAGACAGAAATAAAAATGTCCACAATTTCGCCCACGACTTACTCCTATACTTGTTCAAAATATGACTAGTGAAATATTATTTTTAATTAAACAAGTGATTCATGTCTCTAGAGTACAGAACATGTATTTCACACTGCACAAATAACCAGCTGGGAAAAGCTCACAAATGTCACTGGCTAGGAGCTCTTACAGTGCTCAGTGTCTCAGACCTGAAATGATGTTACACTGACTCAACTCTTCTGCAAATGTCTAGAAAACTCTCCGGAAGACATACAAATTGATTTGCTGTTGCAAAATGTCCTTGTTTGAGACTTTATAATTTTAAAATGGCAATCACCCAAGAAATGCTCATCTCACCCACAGCAACAAAATCCTTGGATTGGTTGGTTTCCAAGGATACTGAAGGGAAGGTAGACTCATTTTGAAATGAAGGCTTTGCCTCAAAATAGTAAGAAATAGGGAGATGCTCATTAAAACACACCTCATCTGGAAGTTTAGATTATAAGTTATAAGGCCCTGGATATTTTATAATGATGAATCTTAGCATTAGTTTTCTTATATTTTAATTTTTTATTAGATCACATTAAGAATTTTCTCTTTAAAAATCTATTTTAGACAAGATTCACCTGTTAGGAAGAAGGAGGTTTAAGATGTTTAATAAAGAAGACAGACACTAAAGTGGAGAAAATGATCTAGTTAGACCTCTTGCATAATATTTGCATCTACTTGAACTCTGCATGGTCCTGAGGCCTGGTATGGAGCTATCTGAACTGCACTCTGAAGAAAGACTCAAAAAAAAATAATAATAATAATTGAAGAATAAACTGTCTGCCCAGGCCAATTGGGTAAATGGCCTTTATGCTTTTCCACAACTTGTTCTTGCCAGATGGAATACTTGGCCCTCGAGATAGTGGTATTGAACCAGATTATGGAGCAGTGGGGTTTTTGAGAGTGATTTATTTTTTCCCTTCACAGACAGTAACTCTGACACAGATGGCTGTCCTCAGTGATGAGCCCAGAGTCTTTTCCATCATATTTCACCACCATAAAAGTCTAGCTGCTGTCGTTTTTCTACTTGCTCTGTATATTTAAACAATATGTGAAAAATTTTGAAATGAGGTTCAAATTTTTCACCTGATGTGTATAAGTTGAAGTCTTCAGGGATGGCTCTGTATTCAATTGTGATAAGTGGAAATACCCCCATTTCTTTTCCTCTCTGTTCCTACCAAGGAACTCTGTCGTCAACAACTAATTTCAAAATGGAAAACACTCAAGTCGGAAAGAATGGAAACTTAGAGTTGTCTTGTTTCCCTAGATTTAGTAGCAAGCTTTGATTGTGTTAGATGAATGCTTAGTACTCACTATTAACCCCCTGAAATAAATGAAAATTTAACTGGGAACACCACGATAATGTGGAAGAGGGCATTAGGAAGAAAACAATACTTCTCTTAGAACTGAGCCTGCCTAAGCTTATATGCAAGATTCTCAGCAGGTAAGTGATTTCTACAGAAATAAAACTTCTTTTGGAAGAGTAACTTCACAATTCTTTGAGAAACAATCATGCACAATAAATTCCCTCAGTCCTTGTAGATTCTCAGCCCTTACCATTGCTGGGGTCTGTGCCTAGATCCCCAGTCCCCCAAACCGGTAGACAGTGAAGGCCCAAAGGTGAGGCAAGCGGCATGATCTTTAGGGCTGCAGGATAATAGGGACCCTCGGAAGAGCTCGTAACTCTGCTAGTCAGCAGCCCGTGTTTAATCAGAACAAGCGAAGAGTTGAGTGGAAAATGCAGGAAACCTAGCAGGTTCTTGAGAGGGTTTCAAGGACCGCTCAGAGCAACAGATGATGCTAATTAAGGAAAGCTATCCAGAAGGTCTCCAGGTGGTCTCAGATGTGGCCTGTCTTGCCCCCTGAGGTGTCTCCTCCTTCTCAGTTCAACCACGCCCAGGCCGTACCACAGCCTTGCACATGTGTTCACTTTCAGCGGCTCCAACAACCATTGTTTGGATAAGTGTCTTTCAAAGGTGCACCTATGAAAGCTGTAGTCCCCCAAGTTGTGGTATTCAAAGGTATGTGAACATGCAGGAAATAAGGTCTCATGGAAGAGTCTTAGGTCGTTGAGGTCATGCTCTCCAGAGAGACTGTGTGACCCTCCTGGTCTTGCTTTGCTTCCTGGCTTCTAAAGCGAGCGTTTCATTCCAATGAGCTTTCAGCATAGCCGTCTGCTCCCCGCGTTTGAACTTAAAGGACTGGGGCCACCTCATGTTGCTGGGACCTTTAAAGTCATGAACTAAATAAGCCTTTTCTTGGTATAATTTATTTGCCCAAGTATTGCATTTTGGTAGTGGAAACCTGACTCATATAGCCTCACTTTATAGATAGATAAGGCAAAAGTTAGAAAGGGTTGTTAATTTACTCTATTATGCTATTAGTTTGCAGGTAACAGTTCAACTACAAGATTCTTTCTTCCAGGGTTTTGTACTCTGGTATAACGTACTCTCTCCATATACATCACATGTGGGGAACAGCAAGAAATGGTATTTTAGTGATGCTGTGATGAGAACAATGTACTGATTGACATCATTAACAGTAGAAGATTTAGGCTCTTCTGCTTAGCATAGAGTTTCCTACGAGAGGCTGTGAGGATGGAGAAAATGACAGTGACCAGAGCAATTTGTGATTCTGTTCCATGAAACTCAATCAGAAAATGAGCCCATCCTGCTAAGACACAAGCAATAATCTGATTACATGTGACATGTTTGGCAAAAGAGAACAAAAATGAAGTGACAATTATGATTGATTATTTCACTTCTATTGATCACAACTGTATCACAAATACTTTTGTAACTGGAGATATTTGAAAGTGTACAAATATTAATACTAGTTTTCACATCTCTTTATTATGTATTTAGATACCCAAAGTTAGTGTCAGAGAAGGTTATACTTTAAATATCAGAAGAGAAGGATGGCTGTGTTTATGTGTGTGCACTGCCTTAAACTGGCCATACCGAAAGGAATATGCTTTGCAATCCAGAATATGGCATTTTTAATAGTCTTACTTAATTCTGAAATTTTTGACAAGTCATTTTTCTCTGTTAGTGTCTTCATAAGCATGGTGACATAATGGCATCTTATGAAAACTTCCTCATTCCAGATTGAGAGTAAATCCAAAAAGATAGTGAGAAATAAATGAGAAAGGATGTGTTTAGTTCAGTTCTTATGTCATATGTCAAGTTAATATTCACTATCACTAATTTTATTATAAACTTCGTGAATTGCTTTAACCAGATATCCCCTGGATTCTGTCTAATTCCCAGTCTGTTTTTATGTTTTGGTCCCTTGGAATTTTTTTCTTATTTCTATTTATCTGTTATCTCATTTTATGAGCAGACCAATATCTTATTGGTCATTCACGTCTTTCTCCAAGGAATATTACATACCTTTGTTCCTTTGTTTACTGAGGTTTTTTTTTGAAATATTCTAATCAGTGATATAGTCATTAAGGACCAGTAGATATTAGAACTTCTGAAAATTCCACAATCATCACTGATAATTTATGCTCAGATTTAAAATATATATTACCCCTTCTCAAATCTTTGTTATGTATATAAACCATATATATACATATATATATACCCAATATACAGCTATGTCATTTTTTAATAAAACTGAAAACTTTATTATACAATATTGAGCTAAGTCACACAAAATATAAACTATATGTACCTATATGTAGTACTATATGTACCACAATATGTAAATGACATTACACAAAAATATAAGCAGAAAACTGAGAACTATAAGTAATTCTTACTAAATAAAAATACAGAGTGCCAACTTTTGTGTATCTTGTGCTTATGACTATTCAAAATGGACATTAAAATATTAGAAGAAAATTTGGTAGCCTTGAGCATATCTGAGTTTTATAGGTGTTTATTTTTAACTCCCATCAATTTTAATAATATTGCTATAGTATGTTATGAATTTTTCAAATGAATGAACAAATTAAAAAAATTATAAGGGGTCAAAATATGTATGACCTGAATTTCTAAGGCTCAAGTAGATTCAAATGGAGCAAACCGAAGTATTCAGCTGATTTGGGCTCTGCATTGGCTTTAATTTTATGTTCACAGCACCAGGCAGTACTAACGAAGGCAAAGATGTTTTCCTTCTCTCCACCCAATCACTAAAGCCATACTTAAGTTTACAAAAGCTTTCACTAAAACCATCAGCTTCTGTTTATTATATTCCTTCTTTGTAGTTGTTTGACATACATCAATATATGCACGGGATATGGTCTTATCCTCCCAAAATTCATTGCTTGAAATTTTCATTTCTAAGGTCATGGTTTTAACATACAGGACCTTAGGGAAGTGATGGGTTCTTCAAGGCCAAGACTTGACAAGTGGGATTATTTCCTTATAAAAAAAACCCAAAGGAATTTATTCATTCATCCCACCATTTGGTGGCCCAGTGAGCATGTACCGTTTATGAGAAAGCAGGCCCTCTCTGGATGCCAAATTTACCAGTGCCCTATCTTGAACTTCTCACATTACCAAGACAGTGAGAAATAAATTTACATTGTGTAAGTCTCCAGTCTTTGATATTTTGTTATAGCAAACCTAATGGCCTAAAGCAGAAACCAAAATCTAAGAGATATGAGCTCCAGAATTATTTTTTTCTGAGCTGCCAAAACCAGAATTTCTCTTCCCCTTCAGATGAAGGCAGTCATTCCAAGTGTGACTGGTGACTCCATTTGCTGGTGTGTCATTGATCACGCCTACTAACATGATTCCCAAATCTTTTTGTTCTCATGTGTGTGAGGATATTTCAGGGATATGAGACTTGTAGTTTAAAGCCAAGCCGTTCTAGGGTAAATTGTGACAAACTGGTCATTTTACCTTTCAGTTAAAGGTGTGCCAAGAAATTTGTGTGTCATGTAATTTAGTTTAATACATTGTAATCCCAATTTAGACTCAGCTTGGATTTTTAATGTACATGGATCCAAGAAAGTTACCAGGTAGGCATAGTACAGAGCACCTTGGGGTGATGTAGTTACTAGAGGCTGAGGTGGGTGCAGAGTAGACCTCTTCTTTCCTTCCTTCACTCACCCCGCCATTTTCCTTTCTTTCCACCTTTGTTTATTAACTAAGATGAATTAGATATGTTTCATGTGTCTGACACTATTCTGCCCAAGTGTTACACTTCCCATTAATTTTTTCTAGCTATAATATTAGTCCATGGTCATTATAAAAATTATAAATGAAAACATAAAAAGTATAAGGAAAAATTTTAAGTTAAAATATCCTTTCTCCTCCTCAGGAACTTGTTTTTCTCACTATTCATCCTCTATGTCAATATTTCACCTCTTAGAGAGATGCTTTCCATGTCAACCCCAGCCCATATGAATCTCTCAAAACCGTGCATTGTGTCTTTTCACCTGTTTGGGTAGTCCCAAAGTTATCATAACTGAAATTACCCTTGTAGCAATTATTCACTTTTTAATCATTTGTCTCCCCAGTGAATCATGTACATTCCACAGGACTGAAGATCTTATTTGTCTTAATCACCATGACTCCTGGAGTGTAACACCTCCAGAACTTTGAATAAATGAACAAACTCTGTGATCCCTTCAGGCAACAATAATCAGTAATAGTATATTTTTTGAATAATGATCATGAAGGACATGCTGTGTTAGACTTTCTTCTGTGATGAATGGCTAGTCCATACATGTTGGGAGAAGAGGAGGGAGGTAGTTGCCCAACAAAAAAAAGTCCACAAAATCTTTCTTATCATTATGATGGCTATAGATCTAAAATTTTGAAGACACAGCTAAATTTTCCTTTCTACTCATAATCTTCAACACAGATGATCTTTGTGACAAATGAGAATGTAATAAATATTCCTGTCAGTAATCCCAGCATACTGGAAAGCTAAGGGAAAATGTTATAAATTTGAGAATAGCCTGGACAAGTTAGTGGCTTAATTAGATTTTTCTCACACTTTGCACAAAAATAACAGACCATTGTCAAAATAGGGCTGAAGGCTAAGAATATAGTTATGTGAAGGCTTTGGGTTCAATTCACCATACTACTACTACTAATAATAATAATAGCTACTAACCTTATGTATGAGCCCGAGGTCAACTTTCAGCTCCTTCTGAAAATGCAGAAATGTGTTATCTTCATCAGAGATGATCCACAAAGAGCTTTTTCTCCACATCCTCATCAATACTTGTCATCTGACATCTTCTTTATAGTGGCCCTTCTAAAGGAGAGAAGGTAGCATCATACATTTTTAACTTACATTTTCCTCAGGATTGTCTGTACAGAATGAGTTAGTCCTTTGCTCTGTTTTGGGCAGCTTATTTATTTTCATGGTATTTTGTTTAACTTCCTTATATATGTGAGACATGGACTCATTATCTTCAAATATTTTATCTTACTTCTGTAGGTTGTCTCTCTACTTCATTATTTCCTTTGTTGTGAACAAGTTTTTGTGTTTGTTGAGATTTTACTTTTCTAATATGCTCTTGCTGGTTATATTTGAAGGGAATAGTAAAAAAAAAAAAGTGATTGCTTAGACTGTTGTCTTCAAAATTTTCTCTTTTGTTTCCTTCTAGAAACTTTACATTTTCAAGTCTTTTACATGTGGATGTACAGTTTTCTCAATAATATTTATTGAGAAAGGAGTACTACTCAATGAATAAAAAGTATTTACTGAAGGGATTGTCATTTTCTCACTGTGTGTGATTGGCAACTTTTATTGAAAATCAGTTGGCTGCACAAGGCTGGGTTTATCTCTGGGTTCTCCAAACCAGCCCAGGTGTCAAGATGTTTACTCTTATGCAAGTACGATGCTTCCTTGGTTACAGTCACCTTACTATATATTTTGCAATCTAGTAATATGATGCCTCCAGCTTTATTCTTCTGGATCAAGATTATTTTGGCTATTTGATGTTTGTTGCAGTTTCAAATAACTAATTTTTCCCATGTCTATGAAAAATGACATTCAAATTATGCTAAAGATTGAGTTGAATATTTATTTTTTCTGATTTTTTATTTAAAGAAAGAAAAGAAAATTTAAAAAACAAAAGAAAAAAGTAGAATAAGACAATTTTAAAAATTAACATCATAAAATCACTAGTTGATATATTACATATTGTCATCTTAACTATAGTTGTTAAAGTTACAAAATCAAAGCATAAAAAGTGGCTAGACACTTAAACATTGACAGTACAGATCCTTCTATTCAATGATCTAACACATTCAGTAATATGGTCATCTATCTTACACATTATACATACCATTATATCCTTTAGAGCACTTTCCTTCCCTTTCACTTTTACAATATCTATTTTACTTTTTGGATCCCATTATTCTGTCAGTTCTTACTATTTTTTACACTAGAGTGACAATGTGATATTTATTAATGTGAGTCTTATTTATTTCACTAATGAGGATATTCTCAAGTTGCCTCCATTTACCTATAAAGGCCTCAAGATCATACTTTTTTATAGCTGAATAGTATTGCATTGTATAAAAATACCACATTTTTTTCACTCACTCTGTGGTTGATGGACATTTTGGTTGTTTCCAAGATCTAACTATCACAAACTGTGCTGCTATGAACATGGGTGCACATATATCACTGTGACATGACCTTTTCAATTTTTCTGAGAAAATACCCAGGAAGGGACTAGCTGGATTGAATGGAACTTCCAATCCTAGTTTTTTGAGGAATTTCCATACTAATTTCCACAGTGAATGTACCAGTCTGCACTCCCACCAACAGTGGAAAAGTGTTCCTTTTTCCCCTGCATCCTTACTAACTTTAGTTATCAGTTGCTTTCTTAATGGCAGCCATTCTTTTTTGGGGTGAGATGAAATCTCAGTGCTGTTTTAATTTGCATTTCTCAAATGACCAGTGATGGTAAACATTTCTTCATATATTTATTTGTCATTCATACATCTTCATCTGAGAACTGTGTGTTCATCTCAGATGCCCATTTTTGGAGGTGGTCTTTGAAATTTGGGGGCTTGATGTTTTTCAGTTCTTTATATGTTATGGATAGAAGTCCTTTGTCTGAGGGATTATTGGCTAAAATTCTTTGCCATTCCGTGGGTTTTCTTTTCACTTTGTTGCTGATTTCTTTTGAAGTACAAAAACTTTTTTAGTAATATGAGATCCCAGTTGTTGATTCTTTGAAGTATTTCCCATGCAGTTTGTATTTTATTCATGAATTCTCTCCCTACCCCTATGGCTCCAAGATTTTTACCTACCTTTTCCTCTAGTAGATTTAGTGTTTCTGTTTTAATATTTAGATCCTTGATCCATTTTGACTTTAGTTTAGTGTATGGTGATAGGCATGGGTCTATTTTCAGTCTATGGTATATGGAAAGTCAATTTTTCCAACACCATTTATTAAAGAGACTTTTTTTCAGTGAACATGTTTAGCTGCTTTGTCAAATATCAGGTGACTTAGTGTCTTTGTTGTAGTGTGTGCATCTACTAATCAGTTCCATTGATTCTCAGGTCTATTTCTTTGCCAGTACCATGCTGATTTTTATTACTGTGAATTTGTAGTATAGTTTCAAGTCAGGAATTGAAATGCTTCCTGTCTTGCCTTTGTTGCCCAGAATCACCTTTGCTATTCTAGGGTTCTTCTGATTCCAGATGAATTTTAGGAATATTTTCTCCAGGTATGTGTCATGGTTTATGTCGGTGGCCCCCAGGCTTTATGTATTTGCATTGTGCATTTGTGATTGGTTCATTGTCTAGTGCTTGGATTGGTGGTGTCAGTGCTACACCCTCCTAGGGGGTGGAGCCGGGATGTGATGTAATGGCAGGAAGAAGGTGTGTCTCACTCTCTTGCCGGTTTCCGCCTTGCTGTCTGCAGCTGCCATGAACTGCGGCTCCGCCATGTCACCCTGCCTTGGAGCCAACTGAGTGTGGACTGAAACCTCCAAAAACTGTAAGAAATAAACCTTTCCTTTCCCAACTTTTGGCATCAGGTATTTTGTCTTGGTGACGATAAAAAGTGACTAATACAATATGTAAAGTAAGTTAGTTATATTTTGATTGGGATTGCATTGAATCTGTATAACAGTTTTGGGAATAAGGTCATTTTCATGATGTTGATTCTTCCTAACCAAGAGCAAGGAATATCCTTCCATTTTCTAATATCCTCTTCAATCTCCTTTTTTAGAGTAGTATAATTTTTAGCATATAGGTCTTTTACATTCTTAGGTTGATTCCTAAGTATTTCATTTTTTTAGATGTTACTGTGAAGGGTGATATTTCCATAATTTCTCTCTTGGTGAGTGTCTTATTTGTGTACAGGAATGCTGACTTTTGAATGTTGACTTTGTATCCATCTATGCTGCTGAATTTGTTCATTACTTCTAGTCTTGTAATGGAGTTTTGGGGGTCTTCTATTAGAGTATCATGTCATCTGCAAATAATGATAGTTTAACTTCTTCTTTTCCTATCATTATTACTTTTATTTCTCCTTCTTGTCTGATTGCTCTGGCTAATATTTTCAGAACTATATTGAATAGGAGTGGTGATAGGGATATCTTTGTCTTGTTCCTAATTTTAGAGTGAAGGCTTTCAGTTTTTGTCCATTTAGTATAATGTTGGCTGTTGATTTGTCATAAATGGCCTCTATGAGATTGAGGCACATGCCATCTATTCCAAGTTTTTGTAGGGTTTTATCATGAAAAGGTGTTGGACTTTAAAGCTTTTTTTGCATCTATTGCAATGACCATGCGATTTTTATTTTTCTCTCTGTTGATGTGGTGTATTACATTTATTGATTTGCATATGTTGAACCATCTCTGCATTCCTGGAATAAATCCTACTTGGTTGTGATGTATAATCTTCTTGATGATTTGTTGCATTCTATTTGCCAATATTTTATTGAGAATCTTTGCATCAGTGTTCATTAGTGAGATTGGTCTATAGTTCTCCTTTTTGGTTGGGTCTTTCTCTGGTTTTGGTATCAGAGTGATATTTGCCTCCAAGAATGAGTTAGGGAGGACTGCTTCTGTTTCAATTTCATTGAAGAGCTTAAGGAGTATTGGCATTAAATCTGCTCTAAATTTCTTATAGAATTCAGCCTTGAATCCATTAGGACCTGGGCTAACCTTATAAAGAAAAAGGAAGAAAAAACCCAAATTCATGCAATAAGGACTGAAAAAGGGGAAATTACCACAGATCCCATGGAAATTTAAAAGATCATGAATACCTACTTTGAAAATCTCTACTCACATAGAGAGGAAAACACAGAGGAAATGGACAGATTTCTTGAAACATATGAACTACCAAAGCTCAACCAAGAAGATACAGCAATTTTGAATAACCCAGTATCAGGTATTGAAATTGAAAATGTAATAAAAAACTTACCAACAAAGAAAAACTCAGGTCCTGATGGATTCACAGCTGAATTCTATAAGAAAGTTAGAGAAGACTTGATGCCAATACTCCTTAAACTCTTCAATGAAATTGAAAAGAAAGCAACCCTCCCTAATTCATTCCTGGAGGCAAGTATTACTCTCATACCAAAACTAGAGAAAGACCCAATCAAAAAGGAGACCTATAGGCCAATATCACTAATGAACATAGACGAAAAGATTCTCAATAAAATACTAGCAAATAGAATGCAGCAAATCATCAAAAAGATTATACATCATGACCAAGTGGGGTTCATTCCAGGAATGCAAGTATGGTTTAACATACACAAATCAATAAGTGTAATACACCACATCAACAGAGCCAAAAACAAAAACCACATGGTCATCTCAATAGATGCAGAAAAAGCTTTTGATAAGGTCCAACACATGTTCATGATAAAAACCCTTCAGAAACTTGGAATACACAGTGTCTACCTCAACCTTATAAAGACCATCTATGACAAACCAACAGCCAATATTATACTAAATGGACAAAAGCTGAAAGCTTTCACTTTAAAATCAGGAATAAGACAAGGATGTCCACTGTCTCTTTGAATTTGTTTCATGGATTATGCTTGTTTTCTACATTGTTCATTCAAAGTTTCAATTAATTTACCATGCTCCTGTATTTTTTTTATCTATTTCTTCTCTAGCTATGTTGAGCAAATCATTTACAAGGTTGCTATTTCTGTCTTTACATAAGACATTTTTTCTAATTTGATTTCCTTTATTGCCCATGGATTTGTTTCTTTACTTCATTTGCTATCTTTTCAGAGATTTCTGGTGTATGACTTTTAAAGTCCTCTATTTCAATTGGCTTGTACTTGTTCCTGATAGACTAGATGTTTGAGATTACATTTTACCTTTTTGTTTTGTCATTTTCACCTTTGGGGTAAATATTTGGTCTTTCAATCCCAACACTCTCCACTGTCTGTAGTGTGAATTTTGGGGTCTTTCTGTGTGGTTGATGTTTGTCCAATTGCTGGGTACCACAATGAAGAGGAGAGCCAGTCACCTGAATTCTTCTTATAGGGCATGCTGGGTAAGTCCTCTATTCTTTCTGGGCTGACTAGCCTAGGAGTATTGACGTAGGTCAACTCTTAGTTCCTGCTGTTGCTATGTCTTCAGGTTGTTGCAGGTCACCAGATCTCCCTGTCTATAGTGTTTGTGTCAGCTGAGGCCCTACTGTGTCACTGAGGCTCTCATAAGCTCTTTTAATTTTCTCCAAGTTGGGGGAGGCCTTATTGGCACACTACTCAACCTACCTGATGTTTTCTGTGTGGAGAGGAGGATTAACCACGCTCTTGCCAGGTTCGCCAAGGTCTTACAGTTGGAGGGAGCTTCACTTCCTCTCCTATTTACCCACTGCAGACCTCTATTTTAGGAGCAAACTCACCACACTTACTGGAGCCTGCTGAGGTCTTCTGTTTGGGTGAGGGGTTCCTGAGTCTCCCATCCAGCCAGCATGATAATCCACTGTAGTCCAAGGTTCTGGGAAAAGGGTTTGGATCCAAAGATCAACCCCAGTACTAGGTCCAGGAGGGGGGTGGGTTCCCCAAGAGGAGGACCGCGGTGGCAGTCAGGGGGTCCCAGGCCTGCAGGGCTGAGGGACAGGCTGAGGGGCAGGCCTGCGGCAGTGGTGCAAGGCAGCCCAGTCATGCGGTGGGCATCCCAGGCGTGCCGGGCTGAGGGGCAGACCCGCGGCGGCAGTCCAAGGCCACCCAGGTGTGCTGGTCCAAGAGCCGGGCTCACAGCCTGAATATTTGATTTTTAAACTTCTCTATTTCTCAATTTAAAAAATTTATTAAGTTTATTGGTACAATTTAGATATACACAATGCTCACATTCATCATAGGGAATTTGTGTCTAAGTATGTTGTATCCTAAGTCCTCTTTTTTTCTTTCTAATCTTCTCCCATCCCTTCAACCACCCTTCCTCTCCTCATTTACAAAGTTTTGTTTCCATTTTATCCTTTTTAAAAAATATTTTCCCTTTCTTTTACTCTTCCCCTCCTTAATTGCCCTTTCTTTTAAACCACTTGTTCCTATTTCTTTATATGTATTATATATTTTTGTCCTTAATTAACTCTTTGGTTTCTCATACCAAAGAAGCAATGTGACACTGAAGAATATGATCTCAAGGTGCTTTCATTTACCTAGGAATGTCTCACGTTTATCCTTCTTTCTGGCTCTCTAGTAATCATTATATAAAAACAAACCATATCTTGTAATCCATTCATCAATTGATGGATATCTAAGTTGTTTCCAAGATTTAGTTACTACAAACTGTAGTGTTCTACACATGGGCACACATATATTGTTGTGGTATGATGTTTTAATTTTTCCAGGAAGATATCCAGCTGGAGATTGCTAGATCAAGTGGCACCTCTAATCCTGGTTTGTTGAAGAATCTCTGTACTGATTTCTATAGTGGTTGCACCAGTCTTCATTCTCACCAACAGTTTGCTTTGGGAAGTATGGATATTGCGAAAATAACTGTTCTTTAAATCATGAGAATGAAATATCTTACTCTTTGATGTTTGTTGGACTTCGTTCATCAGTGTTCTATAGTTTTCATTGTGTAGATATTTCACTTCCCTGACTAAATTTTTCCCAAAGAAATTCATACAATCATTATAGGAAATAATATCCTCAAAAAACTAAAATTAGAAATACCATATGATCCAGTAATCTCATTTTGTTGTATATATCCAGGAAAATTGAAATCAATTTGTAGAAAAGATATTTGCACTCACTGTTTAATTGCAACACTATTCATAATAACTGAGGTGTATGTCCATCAATGGATGAATGAATAAAGAAGATGTGTGTGTACACTATTCAGCCTTAGAAAAGAAGTAAACTTTGTCACTTGCAATGACATAAACAGAACTAGAGAATATTATGTTATATAAGTAAGTTAAACTGGGGAGTTGAAAGAAAATATTCCTTGAGCTTACTTAAATATGGAATTTTAAAAAGTTATTTCAAACTTATAGAATAGAAAAGTGGTTATCAGGGGTATTTGGGAGGTGGGAAATGGACCAGACAACAGGAATAGATTTTCAAAGTCTTCTGTACCATAGGAGCCTTCGCTAAATAATGTTGTGTAATTCAAACCAGTTAAGAGCCTAAAGGCTCAACACAAAGCCCATGAGGTGATAGATATATTGGTAAGGCTTATTTTAAAAAGTCATTCCATATTGTATACACATGGTGTGTTCAAAACTGCAGTACGTATTTAAAATTTTAAACAATTATTACATAAAAGACCCATTGGCATCAACACTCCTCAAAGGATTCCCTTCTTCCTTTAAACACACTTACCCTCAGATTCTTATCACTCTCTGAAGCACTTCTGGAAGTTTTCTTTCATGAATGTCTTTATACTTTCATGTCACACTATTATGGGTGCCCCAGGATTCTGAAATGATTCTAAACACTTACTGTGATAACTTTAGGGAAGAGACATATTGTGTCAGGTCTATTGAAAAAGATCTATGAGGACACACTGTAAAGTTTTCATTTTACAGAATTTTCTATAAACAGTTTATTAATAAGGGAAAACAAAATATAAGCTGAGTGTTTAAAGGAAGAATTTATTATAGTAGAATGCACATTGTCGTGACTTTTTTCTCAAAATGACCAAAATACTTTTTCTTCTTCAGGCATACTTATTTCATTGTTCTTAGCAATGTACCCTTTACTGTTATAAATTTTCTTTAAACTTAAACATTCCCCTATCTTTTGATCATCCCTCATATATATAAATATTACATTGTACCCGATAAATGTATACAATCATATTTTATCATTTAGAAGTACTAAAGTTAAAAGTCAATTTAATAAACAAAAAGAGAGAATCTCTCCGTCAGCAGGTCAGTAGACAACGTGAAAAAAAGTCTCACAATGATTCATCTAATTTTGAAATTTCCCAATGTTTGTTGGCAGCATTGACAAAAGAATGAGGCAGTTGGGTTGCTAATAGACATCTGCTGCATTGATAGCTCCCTTTCATTTGCAATATAGGACAGTGTGATCAGAGCGCTCTAAATGGGAAGGTTCTGGGACAGGATTTCTCAGGAGCAAATGGGGAAATGAATACAATTACCTGAATATGGGTCCTCACGGAGGATTATGCTTCATTCAAACATTCTGATATCCACTGAACAAATATTGAAGAACTTTTTATAGAACTATTTTGTGAAGTTCAGTCATGGATACACAGTGATCGTTTCATAAATCTGACCCTCCAAATCTTTTTATTCAAATAGAAGAAAAAATGTCCTTTGAGAAGTATCAAGTTTTAGATGCACTGACTCATATGAACTTAATGTTTCAGTCTGCAAAGCCTTACTTTCTCCACAAAATATACAACCCCTCCCACCTTCTCTCTACTCTAATTGCCTCTTTGGCCCTAGAGAATGGAAAAACTAATTGACTTTTCCTATGGCCCTCAGAGCAGATCAGGTTGATCTGGGTTGCAGTTGCGGTTTGATTGGTGAATGTGCAATTGAAAATAAAACTCTTATTGAATTACAGCCCCTAACCAACTGTTTAGCAAACTGACAGTGTTGGCCAAGAATAAGAAGGTCATATTGTCAATAGAAAAATGATCAGAATTTCCAGAGAGGGGTCCTGGTTACATCGAGAGAGAGGGAATTTATATTGATTTGTTTAAATATATCCTCCTTCTCCTTTCATGATGAGGTTGAAGTAATAATCTTTTGGATTTTGCTTTTTTCCATACATTTATGTTCTCTAAATCTGTGAGAGCATTTCATCAATCATATAATATATACACATATATATGTTTTAACAAATAAATACTGCATATATATTGCAAAGTATCCTTCCTTTCTCTGTTTTGTAAAAGTCATTTTGTTTTTTAATTCTTCAGATGTGGAAGAATCTGAATTATAAACTTTTAAGTGTTCCAGATTAGCAAATTCACCTCTCTAATGTTAGGAGTAAATATCTCCAAAGAGAGCCAACAGATTCTCATGTGAAAGAACG
Organism: Dolichotis patagonum; assembly: GCA_004027295.1. Classification (NCBI taxonomy): domain Eukaryota; kingdom Metazoa; phylum Chordata; class Mammalia; order Rodentia; family Caviidae; genus Dolichotis; species Dolichotis patagonum. The sequence continues at coordinate 31,181 of PVJX010020816.1, forward strand.
AGTTGGTATCCTATGAGGTACTGAGTATTTCTGTGGGAATCAGAAGCCATTTTTTTCTTTCTTACCCTCCTTTCCTCTCTCTCTCCTCCTTCCTCTTTAGCTGCCTTTCTTCTCTTTCTCTCTCTCTCTCTCTCTCTCTCTCTTTCTGTCTCTCTCCCTCCCTCCCTCCCTCCCTCTCTCTGTCCCTTCCTCCCTCTCATCCTTAATCTCCCGCTTTCTTCACCTTTCTCTTCTTTTTCTATCACTCTAGCTCCAGGCAGAGTATTGTTATAACAGGCTGAATTAGCAAGATGAAAGAAATATCAAGTACCTCTTCTGCTCTTGCTTTGATTTCCCATCCATCACAACCTCTGTACTTTCCTAACCCTCATTTGTAGAATAGCACTAAAAGAAATCTCTGCCTAGATTGGTCATCTCACTCCAAAATTTCATACATTAAAATGTAGTCATGGTAGGTTCAGAGAGGCACAAGACATCCCTTCAATATTAGGAACAAATAAAAATTGAAGCCAGTTACTAAATCGGTATCGTCTTTATCTTTTGATGTCTTTGAAAGAGTATTTTAATCACTGTTACACTGCCTGTTGCAGTAAATGATTTCAAATAACTTATAATAAAGATTCCATATTTATTTTAAAAATACATTGGCTTCTTTGGTCAGTTTAAGTAGATTATTTGACTTAAAATTATAGTTTTAAACCAATTTTAAAGACATTAAATAAAATTTATGGACTGTTCTCTAATTTTGAAATTAAATGAAATCAGTGCAACATTGAACTCTGTCAGATGCTGCCTAAAGAGAGAGGAAAAATTGTGTTTATGTTGCAAATTGCACTTTTGTTACCACAAGATGAATAAATCGTCATGCATTTCACAAATCTGTGTTCCTAGAAATCAAAGAAGAATTGGTTTGTTAAGATCATTTTTCATGATGCATTGGTGGTTTATTGGTTTAGCAAATATATTCTAAATAGAGAGAGGAAGAGACTGCAGTGAAGGAATCAGATGAAATAAAGATGTGAGAAAATTAATTTGAAGGTCAGATGACATATCCCAGTTACCCTGCCACTTATTTTAGCAACTGATTCATGCTCAATATAGTCTGCTGTTCTCCTACACAACAGTGAGAAATGAGAATAGAGCAGCTCTACAAGCTGGCAGCAGCAGATGAAGAGGGTTATAAAGAACAAAACTTACAAACTTACATAGGTCGATTATTGTGCACTGCATTGGCTGACTCGGCACAACCACTTTAGTCTCTTTGTTGTCCTCTTCTTTCTCTTTTATCTTTTTATATTTTTACAAATAGAAATCTTTTTATATTACAAATAGAGTATCTTTTTATATTTTTACAAAAAGAAATTTAAGTATTTCTAGTTGAGCTGCATGAAAAGAGACCCATGTGATTGGCACATTTTATTAATGCTCATTTTTTTTTACAAATTTTTTTAAATTTTATTTAAAGAGAAAAAAAAAGCAATACAGAAAAAAGGGTAGAAACAATACAAAACCTCAAAAAAAACCATAAATCACTAGTTGACAAACCACATACTGTCCTCCCAGAAATAGCTGTTCATGTTACAAAATTAAGGCATACAAAGTGAACACACAGTGAGGCTGCAAACAGAAAAAAAAAGGATGGAATAAAG
>PVJX010020817.1:0-32810 GCA_004027295.1 Dolichotis patagonum
TGTTTTGAAGAAAACAAAACATTGTGACAGCTATTGCTGATTTAATATCATCCTTCTTAGAAGTCCTACCATGCTTTTTTTTGTTCTACTACCATTGGTTCTATCACATTGTGTCTTATTGGAATTTGAATATGTGTGATAGCTCAAACAAATTTTTTTCTTTTCTATCAAAAATGAGATATTACAGTACCCATTGAACTTTTTCTGTTATTTGGTTCAGAAAGCCCTGTAATTCTTTCACTCTATGCATGGCTTTATACTATTGTGTTATGTTTGATATTATTGTATCTGAAACTATGCTCAACTATAGCAGAGTAAGAGATATGGTGTTAGCTACTGTTGATGTCCAGTTGACTTAAGGTAAAGTACTGTGTTGCCTATGTTGTCCTGTTCTGATCTGCTCTGTACTGCCCCCTTTTGTTTTATTGTCTTTCAAATAAAAAAAAATTATCTTCCCATCTTACACTATCTATTGTACATTTTGGGTCTTATTTACTCTTTCAGCTTTTTGCCCTAAGGAGATAATGTGATGTTTGAACATATGCATCTAGTTTATTTTACTTATGAGTATGGTCTTCAGTTGTATCCACTTACCCATAAAAGTCTCCAGTCTGTCCTTTTTAATGGCGAGTAGTATCCCATTGTATAAAAAGACCACATCATTTTTTATTCATTGCTCAGTTGATGGGCATTTGGGTTGTTTCCAAAATCTAGCTATTAAAAATTGTGCTTCTGTAAATATGGGTTCACATATATCACTGTGATATGATGTTTTTAATTCTTCTGGGAAGATACTCAGAAGGGAATATCTAGGTCAAATGGAACCTCAAATCCTAGTTTTTAGAAAAATTTCCATACTGATTTATAGAGAGGTTGCCCCAGTCTACACTCCCACCAACAGTGGAGAAAGATTCTTTTTTTTCACAGTCCCACCAGCATTTGCTTTTGGTTGAATTCTTTATGATAGCCATTCTTTCTGGGGCGAGGTAGAATCTCAGTGTTGTTTTAATTTGCATCTCTTGAATGATCAGTGATGTTGAACATTTTCTTTTATATTTATTTGCTGTTTGTATTTCATCTGAGAATGTATATGCATTTCAGATTCCCATTTTTGGACTGGGTCTTTAAATCTGAGAAGTCTGATTTTGTTTTGTGTTCTTTATATGTTCTCAGTAGTAATCCTTTGTCTGTGGAACAGCTGGAAAACATTTTTTCCCACATTGTGGGTTGTTTGTTTCACTCTGCCAGAGGTTCCTCTTGCTGTGCCAAAGCTTTTTAATGAGATCCAAGTTGTTGATTCTTTGTGATAGTTCCTGTGAGATTATATATAAAGTTCCTATGAGATTTACTCATAGAGTCGTTGCCTACACCAGTGTCTTCAAGAATTTTACTTATTCAGTGTTCCAGGGGAATTCATCTTTCTGTTTTTTTGTATTTAGTTTTGGATCCACTTCAAATTTAGCTTATTGCATGCTGAAAGATATGGGTCCAATTTTAATTTTCAGCATGTGTATAGCCACTTTTTCCAGCATCATTTATTAAGAGGCTATCTTTCTTCCAGTGAAAGCATTTGGCACCTTTGTTAAAGATAAGGTGGCTGAGTATGCCTGGAGTTGTTTCTGCATCTTCTAATCTGTTCCATTGATCTTCAGGTCTGGTTTTTTTTTTTTGTTGTTGTTTTTTGTTTTTTTCCAGTACCATGCTGTGTTTATCACGGTAGCTTTATAGTACAATTTCAAGTCAGAGATTGTGATGCCCCCTGCCTTGTCTTTGTTGCCTGGGATTGCCTTTGCTATTCTAGGTCTATTCTGGTTCCAAGTGAATTTTAGGATTGTTTTCTTGAAGTTTTGTGAGACATGCTGTTGGAATTTTGATCAGAATTGCATTAAATATATATAACCATTTTGGAAGTATGGGCCATTTTCACTACATTGGTTCTTCCTATCTGAGAACAAGGGATATGTTTCCATTTTCTGTTTTCCTGTTTAATGTCTTTTTTCAGAGTATTATAGTTTTCAAAGTATGGGTCTTTTACATCCTTCATTAGAGTGATTCCTAGGTATTCCATTTCTTTGGATGCTATTGTGAAAGGTATTGTTTTCCTAATTTCTCTCTCATTGAGTTTGTTAGTCATACACAGGCAGGCTATTGATTTTTGACGTGCTGACTTTGTATCCAGCTACACTACTGAATTTGCTTAAGTCTAGTAGTTTTCAGTGGAGTTTTTGGAGTCTTCTATGCAGAGTATCATGTCATTTGCAAACAACGATAATTTAAACTCTGCCTATCCTATTGTTACTCCTGTTATTTCTTTCTCTTGTCTAATTGCTCTGGCTGATGTTTCCAGGACTATGTTGAATAAGGGTGGAGACAGTGGACATCTTTGCCTTGTTTCTGATTTTAAGTTGCAATCTTTCAGTTTTTGCCCATTTAGTATGATGTTGGCTGTTGGTTTGTCATAGATGGTTTTTAACAGATTGGGATAAAGAGCATCTGTTCCATCAAGTCTGGTCTTTATTTTACTTATATCTAACACCTTCTGGCCACCGTCCTTTCCCACCTGAAGCACTGCTAGAGTCCATATTGCTTTAATTAGTTTATTCACTTCTATTTTCAACTGGAAATGTTTTCATCCTGATGAATGAAAGGCGCTGCTAAAATACAAATGCTTTTGTGTTACTACTGAGCTCTGCTTCCTGTCTCACTAAGCTAAAAGTCAGAAGTCTCCACAGCATGGCCTCCAGGTCCCTTTCCATCTTCCCCTGTGGCCAGTGATACCTGTCTGTCCTCTCTGGCTCCTCTGCGGTCTCTTTTCCGTGAATTATGCTCTGCTCCATGTCCCCTAGTTGCTGGGCACACACTCAGTGCACAGATCCAGTCTCCCTTTGCATAATCTTTACTGCCTACTTTTTGTGTCTGTACAAAATGTGAGCTCCTGACCACACTACAGAAAGAACAAACCCCTAGCACTCTCTGTGCTTGTGTTACCTCCCATGGAGTTTGAATTACTAATGTGCTCCCTCTGCTAACACTTTATTTCCTTACAAAGTAATCAGTGAAATCATGAAGTTTAAACAAACATTTCACCAGGAAGCAGCAAATGAGACTCTCATAGAAATGTCACAACCCCACACTGTCCCCAGGGTCCTCCTCCTCTTGTCACTCTAAACCAGCTCTGATCTCTTATTCCTGATCCCTGCATTGGTTTTCATTCCAAATGCCCACACTCAGACCTCCAGGCTTTTGTTTCTTGTGTTAAGTGGTTGCTGAATTACAAATTTTTAAATTCACACGTCAACTTACTTTTAGCAGGCACAAGCTTCACCGGGTGCATCTATTTCTCAGTTCGTATAACAAAATACATTTAATTATAAATTGTTTTCCTTTATTTCCACCTCTACTGCAGTAGGGTATTATAATGGTCTCCATCAAATCATGTGTACAGAGATTGTGCTGCTTCTGTATGTCATTCTTGGAGAGTAGAAATTAATACAGAATGCTTATTATACTAAGGAGAAGTTTAGATCTCACGGTTGTAGAAAAATGACGTTGTCCAACTCCTTCATCAAACATAAGAGAAAAAAATATTCCCAAAGATAACGCTGGACAGAGGCAGGACTGATGCGGAGATGTGAATTTCATTCACTTCTCTTTTTCTACTTTAATATAATGCGATTCTGAAAGCATTCGTAGAACTCCTTTGTTAAATTATATCCTTGTCCAAGGATTTTTCTTTGAGAGCAAATTTAATCTTCATTGAATTCTCTGAAATCGTTTCAATGCTTTGTGGTTGTACAGAAGTCTATAATTTAACAGACTTGATCTTTTATAAAAATAGGAATGTTAGCTCACAAACACAGCTTTCCAAAGGGCTGTGGCACACTGTTAATGGCCACATTATTGATTTGAAGATCTGGTTCCTGCTGGGTGTTTAGTGAAGTGACCCCACAGGCCATCTAGCATTTCAGCACCATATACCCGCAGAAAGCTCATGTGATGGAAACATTTGCCGAAGGGGTGGCACTAGAGTTGAGTCAGAAAAACAGAATCAGCAAACAGAAAAGCAAGAGCCCTGTCTTTCTATGTGAAGAGAACAATGTGAGTTCAAGCACAGAGGTAAAGTAAGATACATGTGGAGAAAGTCAATCTGTTTTGATGAGAAAATAGGTCATAGATGGGAATAATGACCTATTTAGGAAAAATAGGATTGAGCTTTGACTATCCCTTTGGAATAATTCAAGACTGCGGATATAAAACTTTGGTTAGAGAGAGCCACCAAGCAGCCTACTTTCAATTTTAGCATACAGGTGTGACACTGTTCACCAAACAGAAGTTACAGACTGAGCCCAAGATGTGGGTTAAAGTATGATTTACTTACTAAGTATGGCCTTGGTGGTCCCTCTGCATTCTTGGTACCATGTGAGATGGTGTGAAACAAGAATTTACACAAATGATTGCAAAGTTACATTTGCATTTCACGACATGGGAATCTATGATTATTTGCTTGTCATCAAGTAGATTGTGCATTGTGCCTGTGTTCAGAAACCCAAATGTTCCCATAGGTATTGTCAGCAATATTTGCACCTCTATCAAAGCATGTGTCACAGTGGTCCACATTGAAATTGCATGGATGGGTGCCTGGCCTAGCTGTGACACTTGTATATTCCTTAAACAGACATTTATGAACATCTTCTATGTTCAAGCTGCAGGAAATATGAAATTAATATGAGTGACTTGACCCTTTGTTCATGGAACTCTGATCCTGAAAGAGAGAAAACCATGCTTGTATGTGTGTGTGTGTGTTTGCACACATGTGTGCATGTGTATGTATGTGTGTGTTTACTAGGGATTGTAACCACAGCCTTCACACTGAACTGCATCCCCTTGCACTTTTTTTTAAATTTTGAGACAGGGTCACTAAATTACCTGGGCTGGACTTAAATTTTGAATCTTCCTGCCTCAGTCTCCCAGGGTAAAAGCCACCCTTTTGTCTGTGTTTCTCCATATGATGGCTTAGCATGACACATTGCATATCAGCAATACAATGTGATTTTTGAAAAGAAGACAGTAGGGTTGGGGATTTAGCTCAGTGGCATAAGCGCCTGCCTGGCAAGTGCGAGGTCATGAGTTCGATCCCGGGTACCGCAAAAAAAAAAAAAATAAATAAAAAAATAAAAATAAAAAGACAGTAGCACTGTTATGGAGAGAATGCCACCTTGCTCTTGGCAGCTGGACCTTAGGGTTATCACAGCACTGGAGCCTGAACCACAGTCTTTTTTTTTTTTTTGTCTTCTCATCTTCAATTTTTCATGACTGAGAACAACTAAACAACAACAAGATAGCACTCAGAATAGATGAAGATTTTAACTGTAGCCCTTGGAGCATAAGACTAGTTTTGTCATCAAGACACACAAATATGGGAGTGTTAGACACGTGTTCATCCTTTAGAATATTTCTATTGATGCATTATTATTTATAATTTTGTGAGTTTTATTTTACTAAAAAATGAGCACTTAGTAGGAAAAATCATGAAAATAAAGTATTGAATTTTTAATATTTATTGAATATTTCTAAAAAAATCAAAATTTTCAACATTGACAGAGTTTTGGTGTGCAAAGTCTGAAAAAAAGAATCAACAATAAATTCCCACATGAACTACAATGAAAATACCAATAGCTCTCTATGAAAAAAGGTTTTTATCTCAATTATCACACCTAAGGTCGTCTGCACACATGACTTCAGCACGTTCCACACACACACACGCATCGCTTACACTCACAGCACATGACTTTTGCTTTCCTGGCCTTTTTTGCAGAACACACTTGGCATCTCAGTGGTCTTGCTGTTTGTTATCATATCATACAATATGTAGTTATGTATAATATGTATCATATAATACAGTATGTAGTTAACAGGAACATAAAATGTCAATAAAGTCAATTATTAAATTCTTAATACATATTGTGTGGAATAGACATCTCTTTCTGTTTTGTCAGGAGCTTCCTACTATATTGTATAATGTACACTTAGCCGGGAAATATGTCAATAAAATATCAGATATGTAATGAGTGCTTAGACTAGACATCCAACATTTTCACATCGGCTGTTTACTTGCTTACAAAACCTGAAAGATAACATGAAAAATAAACACCTATGTGAACAACAGTGTAAACACAAACGGAAGTCTAGCACAGAAGCAAGCACTGCTTCCACTGTCACACCCAAGGCCGTCTTCACACATGACAACTGCATGTTCCACGCACAAGCGTGGCTTACACTGACAGCACGTGTGTTCTGTTTTCGTGTCCTTTCTTCTGGGGCGCAGTTGGCGTCTTTTGTGTTTTCCTGTTATTGCAGGAAGTCTCTGTGATGCTACACCGGCCTGCTTACCTGTTAGCTCATCAGTGTGCTCCACAATTTTTTGGGGGTAATTCCCTGGGTAGAAACATTTTGCTTTTCCTCTGCTGTAAATGATCTCTTATGAGCTCCAGTCCTGATCCTCTAGGAAAATTTCTCAGTGACAATTTTCAGAACTCAGTGTTGTGATGGTAGCATTTCATGTCAGCCACTAGCCAGGCCATTTTGCAGGACCCTTCCCAGATTGTCTAGTTTTCAACAAGGAACTCTGGAATGCTGATGGTCCAGAGGTGATGATTCTGATGTTGCTTTGTGGAGCCAGACTGATGACCAGCACAGCTCCCTGCCACGCTCTGTGGCTGTGGTAAGTGGTCCCTGCAACAAGCTCTCTTGTGTCCACTGGGTACCTCAGAACCCACATTGTCCTCTGAGTCCCCTGGGTGCTTCAGAACCCACATCCTCTCCTGTGTCCCCCGGGTACCTCAGAACCAACACTCTGATTGGAAAGGCATCAGCAGCAGGAAGAGTCACTAAGATTCTTTTTGTTTTCTCCCCGGACAGGGTTCACATGGCCTGAGACTGCAAAAGGAAGTGGACACACTTTTAACATCCAACATTGCCGTTAATCTATTGGTGTGAAGTAGCCAGTTACCTTGCAGGCCCTGCTTCCTCCTAGCGAGCTCCTTTCCCCTACATTCCTATGTTGGGGATGGGAGGCAGCTGGAGAGGAAGGGCTGGTGGTGAAGCCAAACAGAAGGAAACTACTAAAAGTGCTGAGCAAAGGATGGAACCACACACAGCTTTTGGGGTAGGAGAAAACAGGATCAAGAAAGGGTCTGGCCTTCCATAGTCACTGTGCGAAGGGGATCAGGTTGTGCCAGGTGACACTGAAAACTATCATTCTGAAAGAGTCCTGCAGCCAGGGGATGGAGGAAGGCTCTGAAACCGCTTTGGACTGCCTCCCCATTTCCGCGTCACATCTGTGCAAGTTTTCAGCTGTGTGTCAGACTGACATTTAGGCCCTGTGGGGCTGAGACTCTGCTCCTCCTTGCTCCTTCAGGAAGGAGGCAGTTCTGAAGACTCCATGCATGGTGTACGCCAATGGCCACCTCTGCAAGCGTGCTGAGCATCGCGCGTCTAAACAGGTATCTGTAAGTCAGGTAATTCTGAGGTAGGATAGAAAACATTGGCAAAAAGGAGACAAGGACAACTGCACTTTTAAAATTGAGAAGTCCTTCAGGTTTGGGACAAAAATCCAGTTTAATTTTTGTCTTTCTCTTTTCCCAAAACACAAATAAGCCTGGGCAATTCCTTTTCACAAGTGAGTTAGGTCATTTCCTTCAATTCGAACATGGTCCTGTGTCACCCATGAAGAGGTTATCTTTTCACCTGGAAATCGGCATTTACCTTAGGAACAGACCAGTGTCACCCTCCCCTACTCATCAAGGCTGAGACTATAGACTGTCGAAGTCCATCGATTTCCATATCCAAGACACATAAATCTCTCCCGTTCCAAACTACAGTCTGTCTCCATCTGTTTCTCTGTCTCCTCTCTCCCTCTTTCTCTCTCTCACACACACACATACACTGTACTCTTGAGTGCGTAATACATTTCTGCCTAGTACACACTCCCTGTGTCTCTTACTGACAGGAAGAGCAGTATCAGTAAGATAATTTTTCCACCACAGGAGCTGGTAAATCTCCAAACACTGCATATTTAGGGAAACTCAAATTCTTCATCTCAGCTTCAGGAACCTCCTCGGGCCTAGGCCAGTGTCTTTTCTCTTGGGGAGACAGGTAGGAGGTAAAAGAAACTGAGACACAATTTAGGCAAGTGATCTGGCCCGCGGATCAGTCCATGGGTCTCACCTGGAGAGGGACTAGGGATGGGGGGCAGGGCAAGAGGAAAGAGAGATGGAGACAAGTTGGGCAGTTCCAATCAGGTCTCCTTTATTGAGGAAGTGAACATGGTTTATATAGGGTGAGGGCAGGAAATTGTCGTCATCAGGCAGAGATGTTGTGGAGAGACCGATAGGTCACAGTCATGTCCAGCCAGGCAGAGAGGATCATGGATAATGTAGGCAGACGCACCAAATGCCCACAGGAGGGCAGGATGGGGCGGCAGCAGTGAGGCTATCATGCCTCTCCCTACAGGCAAGTCCAGCTGAAGGCTTTTTTAAAATTCCTACTCCCCCTAATCTTTTGTCCTCTAAAGCACAGTTTATCTCTTTTCTTCTTCCTGTTTTCTGTCCCTGTCTACAAATTTCTTCAGGCTTGCTCCCACCCCCCCCACCCCCTTTCAGCAATTAGAGGCTCCAAGTTTCTAGAAAATGAGTTCTTACATTTAAAAAGACTGAAAACTGCCATGCTGGAACTTTGGAGACCAACCTAGAAAACACCCAGCCATCCTCGCTGGTAAGCAGTGTGAGCCGAGGGTGCGTCAGGGAGAGAATAAGCCAGTGTCTCCCATTTGCCTAGTGGTGTATGGGCTGAGAGTCAAACATTGTGCCCCTCCCCCTCCCCCCATTAGCAACTGGATAGGTCCAAGGACAGCCTGAGTTGATAGCAACTAAGGCACATAAGGCAACTAAATGCTTGCATTGTTTGGCTGATTATGTGGACCTGGGTCCAGAGGTTTGAGCATCTCTTGGGGGGATGACAGTATGCAATATAGCAAATATGGAGGTTTCCTTCTATCTTGTCTTTGAAGTCCAATACTGTTTTTACTGTTTTGCTTTGTTCTGAATAACTGTTTTGCTCTATTCAATATTCTCTTTCAATTGGTTTTATAGTGTTCTGTTTTTGGTTTGATTTTGCTATACCTGATTGAATGGACAACTATCGTGAAGATAACGAGATATACTATGGTACCTATTACTGTTATCCCGGTATCCTGCTCTGAAGTTCTGTACCAGTTTCACTGCACTGTCTTGAGTGGCTTTATTCTGTCTTGTTCTGTTGTATTTTACTAACTTTAAAATAAAAACATAAATAAAAAGACTGAAAACAAGAAGCACTCCCGGAAACGGGAGTAGGCGTTGAGAAGGACCCTCTGTGGTGTTCCCTGGCACTGGGTATCCCCTCTGGCCAGCACACCCCGTTCCTGGGTCAGACGCAACTCAAACTTGTTCCCCAGGAGTCTCCTGGAAGGAGAGACCCATGCAGTGCCTCCAGAGAACCTTCTCAAATACCCACGTGAGAACCTACTTCTGAGACACGGCAGAGAGGACCAATCTCTGGGGTGTCCCCCAGGGAAGCAGTCTTGAATCACACATATCTTTGTTGCTAACCACTTCAGATAAAAGGAGAACTTCAAAATTGCTCTTTTAATCCTCTCTTTTCCCCTAAAAAGGCCTCACTCCACTTCTTGTCTCTTTTCCTCCCCCACTCTGAGGATTTTGCCTATCAAAGACTCAAGTCCTTCAACTTGTTCTGATTTTAGTATCAGGCAGAGGCAGCACCCTGGAAGGTAGAGGGGGACCGGTGGGATCTAGGACCTCAGGGAGATTTGTCATATTCAGGGTGGTTCCCACTGTCCCATGGGGGAGTTTTGCTGCTCATAGGAGAGGCCCACAGGCTGCATCTCAGCCCTCCACAGTCATCTGCTGTGTCCTTCCTGGGGCCACCCGTCCAGCCCCACCTGCAGGGGTTCATTTTCTTCCTCCTTCTGTGGCCTTGCAGAGTTGCTTCTCTGATGCTGGCTAACTTCCCCTCTACCTTATTTGGCTCTGGTACCTGTATTTCTACGATAATTTCTCTCTCTGTCTAAGATGGTATGTGACTTATAGCTGTTAAGTGACCTCTCCAGACTTTTCAAACCCTCTGAGTTTACTGTGTGTGTTTGGAGACTCTAGATACAAAGAGCTTCAGGGTGAATTTTGAGTGGAGTCCAGCCGTTGTGTGTGCCAGCCGTTGTGTGTGGCTCCCTTCTCCTGCTCTCCTGGCTGTATGTGAAAGCTGGGGTGCTAGCTACGTGCCGGGAGCATGGGTGCTTATCCTGAATATAAGAAACAGATTTCTGCTTGATGACAAGCAGAAACACAAGGTACAGGTGCCAATTGTGGGTGGCTCTGACCCTGGGGTAACCTGTCCCCTTGGGCATTTTCGACTCTGAGTAACAGGGCATGCTTCCACTGGGAAAATCTGACCCTGAGATTCTGTCTTTTCTGTCTCTTACTCTTTTTTTCTCCTGTTCTTCCTCTCTGTACCTTTCTTCAAAAGTACACAAATATGATCTTAAAGGCATCTTAACTAATTATGGATTAACTCAACATCTGTCCCTGAAACATCACCTTTAGGCTAAATTTTTTGAACTTGAAACAATTTAAGATGGAGGATTTTCAAAAGTTGATTTTTTCTTTATTCTTCCAAATGTAAGTTAAAGAGTAAAAAGACAAGACCTCAAACTTGGTTTTATAATTAGGAGGGAAAATAAACAAAGGTCCTGTCTAGCAATTTACAGCCTTTCTCCCCCTTACCTCTGACTCTTTACTAAAAATGTACTCAGAGTAGCTTAGAGTATTAAAAAATATTGTTATGACTTACATAAGAAAAAAAAGGAGTGCTAATTGATAACACCTAGGGAAAGTTTCTAACTTACTCTGTAGTCATAAACCTGAAACTAAGAAAATAACTATAATTCAGCATGGTTAATGTATCCAAAAGTTCACTTTAATGATGTAATGTAATTGTTTTATGTATCATATGTTTTCTTTTCGTTTGTCTGTCAATCAGTGCGTTTTAACAGCTGGTTAAAGAACTTCTAGCTGCTTCATTATGAACAATTTTAAGCATATGTCAATTTTTTCCCCTTTTCTTGCTACCCTTACAGACTTATGGCTCTATTAGGACTTTTGATAAAAAATTGGCTTTATAAATATTTAAGGATAATTAAGCTCACTTAAAAATTAGAGGGTAAAAACTTCTAGGTCTGAGGCTTACATATAGAACCTACTTACAAATAGAACCTTAAAGTTTGGTAACATAAAAGTTATGTGTGATTGGTTAATACGTACCTTTCTGTGTGCTGACATTCAGGTGTGTGTTATTCTGTAAAACTTCTGTTTAAATTGGCTTACAGATAAAGGAATTCTCATGATACTCACCCAAATGATTTTTGTTCATGTGACTTCACAGGGAGCTAAACTGGTAAATGATAAAGGTAAATGTGTCTTTAAAGTTGGCACCATGTTTTCATCCAGATTGTTAGCTAATCAAGATAATATTTACCTTAAAAATAGGTTTCAGAAATGCAGTGTCCATTGTTTTTTGTGGATCAATAATTTAAACAATTTTTCTTGCTTAAAGATACATATTAAGAGAGAGAGAAAAGAAAGAGGAGAGAGGCAGAGAGAGAGAATATATATTCACATCAGAAAAAGAAAAATAGTATGTTTTTATTTTTTAATTTAAAAAAATTTTTTTTATTATTTTGAAGGTAGCAAAACAACAGAACGAGACAGAACAAAGACAATTAAGATAGTGCAGTGAAAAAATTGGCACAGAACTTCACAGCAAGTTACCGGGATAACAGTAATAGGTGCCATGATATATCTTGTCTTCACAATAGTTGTTCTTTCAATCAGGTATAGGAAAATCAAAGGAAATACAGAATATTATAGAACTTATCAAAACAGAACATTGAATAGAGCAATACAATTAATCAGAACAAAGCAAAACTGGGATAACAATATTTGCCTTCAGAGAGATGGTAGAAGGAAATCCCCTTATTTGCTATATTGCATGTGGTCAGTCTTCCAAGAGATGCTCAGACCTCTGCCCCCCATTCCGTTGCTAACAGGGTGGGGGATGGGATGCACACTGGTAGGCTCATGGCTGCTTACCAGGGAGGTGAGCGGGTTGCTTGGTTTCCCAGTGCCCTAAGTTCCAACATGGCGTGGATCTTGGGACACACTGGCTGGTTCTCTCCCTGGGGCGGCTGCTGCTTGCCCGAGCCATGGCTCAGTATGTTTCCAAATACGTGGTGTAAGCTCATATGGGGAACCCTAGAGGATGTTGCATATCACAAAAAACTCACTGAACTGCTCACCCTTAATGAAGAAATTGAAAATGCGTGGGCAGCAATCTCAGTGACCAAGGTGACCCAAGCAGCAGTTCAGCTTACTGGAAGCTCAGGAGCTACTTTGAGCACCTCTTGTAACTGTAGAAGCCATAGGTAATGTATTAATCTCAGGATGTCTTAATAAATTTAGTGTTAAAATATTCATACAAGTTTTTTTTTTCCTGAAGTGTATATACATTTTTGTCAGATTCTCTCTCTATATATTTATTTCTTCATATATAATATTTTTCTCAACTATATATATATATGTATATACACACACACACACACACACGGCTTAAGGATGTTAACTCTGTTAGGCTTTGTTTCCATAAGTAACCCAAAATAACTGTTAAAATGAGTACATAAATAAATATAAGTAAGATAAAAGCTTATGAATATTCATAACAACATCCAAATCATTAGTTGCTAAATATAAATTCTAGTATTCTTGGCTTCTTATAACTTATAAAAAGATAATATATTTTGTTATTAAATGCATTTAATTATTAATAGATGTAAAAAGTTCTAAGATTGCACCTTTAAATTGACTGTTAAATTTTTAATATTTAATTTTCTATTAGAATACTATTTTTTGAAGTTTCCCCTGTATGGGGGAATCTACTGAATAAAACTCCCCTCTATGGCTAACAAAGCAGCTTCCTGAACCCATCTGCCCCAGTTTCCTTCACTGATAGGTGGGTTTGCTGACTTGTCTCCAGCATCTTATTGTGCCTCACCCAACAAATATTATTAAAAATTATTATGATACATAATTGTTTGCTGTAATACAAAAAGAGTTTTCCATGTTGGAAGAAATAAGGTTTTCTTAAGATTTAAGATGCTGTGGTTAAACTTACAGAAACTAAATTTGCAAAACAAGGTTTTATATTTTACTAAGGAAATCTCTTGTGTTTTCCATTACTAGGTATTTGGCTATTTAAAAAATATATTGAGTTTTAAAAGTTAAAGATTAGTTACATTTTGACTTATGAAATGTTTTCAATATTCGGTTTATGATTGGTTAAATGCACAACTATCATCTTAGTTTATAACACCCTACATATCTGGGATTCTACATGTACATACTTCTGAAGACAAAATATGCTGTGTCTAAAACTTAAAGTTTAGGCTCACTACATGCAGCATAATGATCAAGTGCTCTCTTTTATACAATATATAGAGTATCTAGACTTAGACATATAAAATGACCAAAATTTTTGGCACCCCCTATGTTTCATATTTCCATTTAAAATTCAATCTAAACCTATTGGCTTTAATTAAATAAGAGTTTTGTTATTTTAGAAGTGATAGACACTTGTATTTAGGGTAATAAGTCTGTTTGTGGTCATTAACACTGTTTCCCGAATTGATAAGAGCTGTAGAGATGTCCTTTAATTCTCCTCATTGTAAACTGGGTGTGGTGGTGTGTGTCTGTAATCCCAGCATTGGGAGGCTGAGGCAGGAGGCTAGCCTGAGCTACACAGCAAGACCCTATCTCAAAACACAATCTTGTCAGTGCAATTACACTATGCAAACCTGTTAAAGAATCTAAATTTTGGGGTAAGAGTGAAAACTAAACATAAGCCAGGAACCAGGGCCTGGTGGGCCCAGCAACCGACGGAGTCACCAAACCTCCAGAGCAGGGAGATTATTGGAGAAAAGAGAACAGACCTTAATCACCCAACAGGACAGTATAACCCCAAATAGATGCATAGAGGACAGGACAGGAAAACAGTGTGGCTAAAACCATCTGCAAAAGGAGGAATTATAAGGTCCCAGAACACAGTGCACAGGCAGCTCCCACACCCCTGTGTGTGATCTTCTTAGGAAAACTCAAGCAGGTTTTTGACATGACCACCTAGACTTGACAAAAGAGTGGAAACATGGAAAAGTTGCCATTAAACATTCACTATCTTGCCTCTTTAACATAGCCCACCCTACAGTGTCACTTGTTGCTGATACAAATCAGTAAACAAAGAGCCTGACAGCCAGTTACTAACCCAGTTGCAGAACATAACATTCAGGCCACACGTCAGCCTAGATTTAATATGCCTTTTTGACCTCATGTTTCTGACCTCCATGATATTTTGCTCAGCTTTCTCACTATTTGGGGGAAAAGAACAGTTGGTGACTTGGTCTCCTGCCTGAGTAGCCATCTGCTGGAGTTGACTCCTTTTGAACTCAATGTTCCACCCATACTGTTCCTATAGGTGTCCATTTCTTTCTCAGGGTACTGGCTTAGTCAGGGTCACCACATGGACGCCATCTTGTCTTGTTGCATGTCTTGTCATGTGACTGGCCGCCCATTTTGTGTCAGCCACATAGGCTCTACCATGTGTGTTTCTCTTCCTTGTTTCTTCTAACAAAATGCAGGTGATTTAGAAATATATGCCTGACAGCCTGAGCAGGACAAAGAAACATCCACAAAAGCTTAACTTAAGTGATTGTGAATCATTCTTAGAATTTTAGAAGTTTTTTTTTCCTTAAAAAAGAGGATTCTGTCTCTACTGCCTTAAACACAGTACTAAAATCTTTTACTGTGGGAGTAAATCCAAGATGTACTGTTTTTCAAGTGGCTCCACCCTGCTTAAGTAGAGACATCAAGTGACTCTGTGGCTATGGGAGTCCTGGTGAGAGACTCCACCATGCTATCTTGTGGGAGCCATCAACTGGCTCAGCACCCCTCTGTGGAGTTAGTGGGCTCTTTTATAGAGACAAAAAACTCTAATTAGCTCTTCTATGCTTTTATGAAAGACACTGGTATCATCCTATGCCATGTGTTATTCTGTTTTTCTTTTAGGACAAAAGATTTTAATAGAGTTTTTTTCTAAACTGAAACCTCAGTACAGCATTCTTGTTTAATTGCAGTGCAGGCACTTTGCAATAAAGAAGTGGGTTTTGGGTTCCAGTTTGGCGTTTGGTCTCTAAAAGGTTCACCGTCACTTCTAGATTGTTAAATTTCAAAGATTTCCACAGCCGAAACCACATAGCTATTACCAGTTCCAAACTGTAGTGTACCTCTCTCTCTCTCTTGAGGACATGCACTCCTCTCTTCTGCCCAAGTTTCTGCCTAAAAAGTCTTTCCTGTGCCTCCTGCTCATGCATCCTGGAGATTCTTCTTCTTCGGTGGGAGTCAGTGAACCTCCACATAGCTGGTGTTTAGGGTGGGTTAGATTCCTCACATCAGCTTCATGAGCCTCCTTGGACCCAGGCCAGTGACATTTCCTCCTATTCAGGGTCTCAGAGTATGGCTGAGCAGACAGCAGGTCGATTGACAAGAACTCCAGCCTTACTCAGGCTGCGGGGATACCGTGTGTGCTTGGCTCCAGGTTCTACAAATGCTAAGGAATGAAGTCATGAAGCAAAGAAGGAGGGTAGGAGAGCTCTTATTGTGAATGAGGAGAAGATTAGCACCTGGATTTCCGGGAGGGGTCTCCAGTGGGGTAACTACATGCTCCCTCAATTTAGAATTGCTCGTAGGCAATAGGGTACAGGAATTGCTTTATCATTTAGAGGTCACTCATCACAGGTGGCTCTGGATTTCATGGGGCCAACTGGGACTCAGGCTTTCTAGCCCAGGTCTTTCACATGATGTTTGTAGTAAGCTGTTACCTTAGAAAAGACTAGTTATTGTGCATGATAATAATCTCAAAAACCCTAATGCAGGCAGGCTGTATTTCATGTTAGAGGAAGTTCCTCAAAATTCAAGAGGTCAGAAGGGGGCTCTTTTTAAGAGGAAGGAGTTGAATTCCATGTTGCCTGAGGAATGTTCATTCCCTCTCAAAGTCCTGGTTTACTGTCTATTCTTAACTGTTGCTAGGATGACTGGTCAACCCACTCTATCTTAGGCCTTTCCACTAGCTAGCTGCCTTATTCATAAGCTCACTAAATAAACTTTTTCTACGGTGGATTAGAGACAAAGGGAAGGAGTATGAGCACAGCCCTCACCCTTAGTGAAAGTACCTAGAAGTTAAAGTGATTTATAATTAATTAGAAAAAATGTTGTATATTGTGTACTACTCTCCACGGAGATGAGGAGAATTAGAGTAGGAGGAAGAATTTTATAGAGCAATCTTAGAATGAAATGGTGAAGAGCTGGGTTTTAAAAATAAGCAGCTATTATTACCACTTGGTAGCCTCCTTTCATAAAAGTCTTCTTTATATTTGCATTTTCTTCTCCACTTTGAACTCAACAAGTGTGTGATTAACTGGGGAAGGACATGCGGAAGGGGTAAAGCAGAGGTTCAATGCTGAAGACTTCCCAGTAAGACATTACCCACAGGATGTAAGCATATTTCTTTCAAGCATCATTTCTTGGACAATCAATGTAATACAATTTTAATTAGAATTATTTTTATGCTTATTTTCATTTCTTAGTGGAGGAAAAACTGCATCAAAAGGCAAAACCACCACTCGACCTGTGAGGAACCTAACCCACTATGTTGACATTTGTCAAGGCAGTTAAAAATTCATTGATGTTATAACATTCTCCCCACTACTAATGCAAAGAATAAACTTGTGTTTCTTCACTGAAGAAATTCTGAGGCATTGGAATTTGAAGACAGGAAGTCCGTTTCTCAACTTGCACTTATCATGTAGGAGGCATCAAATGCCTCATGCATTACACTGACAGCCACAGTCATTTCCTGGTGGGTCTCACAGCCAGGGCGGGAGCAGGCTGCACACCAGCCACTGTTCACATGTATTAGGGTCACCCGTTGCGGTCTAGATTCACTCTGAATGCATGCAAGCCCCGGCCACCGAGCTGGATCTGGAGGAATCCGTACCCTGGCACAAGGCCGTGGGGCCGGGTGCTGGGGACCGGGTCCCTGCACGCTGAACGTCCGCTGCCCCTCGCTGAGGACCTGCACTGACTCAGGGCAGCCCTTTGTGGGCTGCAGCGACTCGTCAGGCTGATGACTCAGCAAACTGAAATCCCTGCGGCCTATGAGGCTGCGTTGCGCAATCCAGGCTGCTCACTCACAGCGCAGGATTTTGAGTGAGTCGTCTAGGCCCGGGTCCCCTGAGAGGAACAGAGCTGAAGCAGGGGCACAAAGGCCTGGCCTTGGCTGCAGAGGGCAGCAAGAGCCAGGGACAGAGGTCCCCCTGCTCCCTTCTCCTGCTGTGATCAGGCCCGCGACAAATTTGTGCAAATTCAACATGGAAAACAACCCTTGAAGGTCTTGTGTTTGTGCCAAGCGTTTCCTGGTTTTCTTGTGGCCTGGCTGATAGTTGATGTTAGTTTATTTTGGACTTCAGCTTCCAACTTTCCTTACAGGCTGCGGCTGAGGGACACATTGATTCCCCAGAAAGACGGAGGTTCCAGGTGCAGGCGGGAGTCAGTGAGGCCCCAGGGTGGGGTGAGAACAGAAGGCTGCCTCCCTGGCCCCAGTCCTGGTCACTTCGCTTTATCCAAAGTCTCACTCCGAAGCTCCCCTCTCAGCCCACATGATAGGAACATCAGCTCCTGAAAGGACGAATGCAGTGGCCATTTATACTTCAGAGCTAAGTTTTACTAAAATAAAATGAAATAAAATACCTATTTGAAAAGCAAATATTTGGCTGTGGGAGGACCATCGTCCTGCCCACAGGAGCTCCCTGCTGGCGAGATGTGTCCTGTGTCACCTGGGAGTCCCCTCTGCACACCCTGTGAACACACAGCCCACCATTGGCACTGTGCTTGATGGGGTGTCTCCATGTTTGCCCTCGAGCTTTCAGTCACATCTGGCAGCTCGAGTGGCAGAGAATATTTGTTTGAAGAGTTCTTTTTGCACGGTGAGGGAGATTGACTGATAATTAAGGCTCTTTTAGAACCCTGTCTCTAGACATGCAGTGACAGAGATCAGGAACTTACTCCCCTGGAGCTAGACGCTCTTCCCAAATGTCTGCATGAAGGTTCTTGGTGAGTAGCACTGGGTTCTCCTCGTAGCCCAACCTCACTGGAAACATGGAATGGTGATCACTGACCAAAGCCAGCCTATCCTTGAGTATGGTGTGATAAATGACCCTAGGTGAGGTTTGAGGGAAATAGCGCTTTACTAATGGAAGGCCCCATGTCTCTTAATTTTCCGATGAGCACAGTACAGTGTAGAGAGGTTATTCATACACAGTACATCGTTGGTGGTAGTTAAGGTCTCTAGTTCCATGTTTGAGGCACTGTCAATCATACCATGACTTCAAGCACACTGACATTATCACAAGGGCCATGGATCAAATGTATTCAGTTCAGCAAAGAGTTACCGACTCCCTGGTACTGAGAGCTGCAGCTTACCAGGTGTAGACACAGGCAGGGTGCTGGGGAACATCTCCAAAATCCTTATTTTCCTGGAGTTCACATTGCACTGGAGAACAGATTGCAAGACAAGCACTGGCTGTATGATGGCTGTGACCTTCAGTTGTCTCACTACACAGTGAGATGGTTTGTACTGGGAGTAGCTAGTGGAAAGCTATTCTACAGACGTGGTGAGCAGGTTACCTTCTGTCTCCTTTGTCATCCCCAGCGTAAAGTTCTCCAGCTCTGACAGTGCATGCTAGGGGCCAGCTCTCTTGTTTTCTGGTCCTGAAGGTCTGGTCATAGTAATCATGGAGGTATGAGTGGGGTGGTTTAGAAGACGCACTCTCAGGCAGTCATAGGAGAAATTAGCGCAGGAAGCCAAAGCAGAAATCCACCCAGCAGCAACTGAAAACATTTTATTATTCCTTCAGTTATCATTATTTCTCACTAAGAAGTTAAATTAAGTCACATTTTCCTCTAAACACTTTTCTAAAAAGCTAATTAATTCATTAAATACAAAATAAAGGAGGAGTTGAGGGGGTGAGAGAATAACCCTGGGCTTGAAGCCATGCTGAATACTCTGTCCTAGTCTGCCCCTAGCCCCTGTCCTGGAACAGCTTACAGTCTATTGAAGAGATTAGAGGAAACAGATAGCTCCTGGCCAATTGTTCTTGTCAGCAGTTCACACCGAGGGCTAGATTATGGCTGCCTGGGGTTTCCATGTGAACTCACAATCAGGATCCTGCTCATGTTAAGCAGAATTTTCTCCTTATTGAGCATCTATGATGTGCCAGCTACTAATCTGGACCACTGGGACTCTGCTGTCAATAAAACAGCCTGAATCCTCGACCCTATGCGAACTGACATTTTAGCAAAGGCTTGGTTATTTACTCTGCTGGACCCCACAGGGCTCCTACCTTATGAAGATCTACAGCACTCGAGATAAGCAAGAGGCTGGCGGAAGTGGGCATGTGTCACCAGAAACAGGCTGAAGCCCCCCTCTGAGAATAGAGGGACCAGTGCAGTAAGTGCATGTGACACATTCTCAGAACCTCTGCTTCCAGTGATACAAATGCAAACAATTGTAAACTTTGAAGCATTAGATTAATGCAAGTGATGAAAAATGTGCATGCTGATCTTGAGCTTGTGAATTTGGGATCATAATAAAGCAAAGGTTACCGACAGGAGACACCTCCAAATACCCGCTCGAAACTTGCTTGAGCTAGGCAACGTGCTAGATTTTCACAGGGCTCTATTTAATTCAGGCCAATTTTGTACACAGAGATTGGTAATGATAGGTAAAGAGGTAATCCAGAGTGCAGCACGCAGGGGGCAGGGCCAGGATTATAAGCTGAGCTATCTGAGTGTATATCTGCTCTTTCACCTGGTCAGCTGTTCACAATGCACAGCACCGTCAGGGAATCTCCTAGGTAAGTGCTCGCTAAGATGCAATTTCTCTAACAACAATAGCAAAAAAAAAAAAGAAACCAAGTTTTTGGTCAGGGTGACATTTTGAAACTATAAAAATACAAGTTGTCTTATTTTAAATATTTAGTTCTCATTGCAATCCTTTTTTGAAAAGTGGAAAACTATAATATACAATTCCAGTTGAAATTTAAGAATTTAGTTTAAAACACTACATTTACTTATTGTGTGCCAAAAATTAGTAGGTTATTTATTGGAGATTAGCTGGGAATGGTGGCACATGCCTGTGAGCTCAGCCCTGGGAGATTGGGGTAAGAGAATTATGAGTTCAAGACCAGCCTGGACTACATAGCAAGACACTGTGTGAAGGAGGAGGAGAAGGAGAGGAAAAAGAGGAAGAGGAGGAGGAGGAGGAGGAAAAGAAGAACATTAATTAGATCTCCCAAAATGTTCACAATCCTGCCTATGACATATTGGTATTTATTTCGTGCTTGATGTTGGCTAAGGGCTTTACAATGATCTCAGTCTTTCCAGTTCCTAGCTGAGATGTGAAATGCCACTACTTCCCCATTTTACAGATTTAGCAAAGGAAACTGAGATACACAGACATGGGCTTCTGGGGCCAGAGCGCAGGCTCAACTGCAGAGGTTTACTCAACTGCCCTTGCCTGAGACCTAGACAGTCACAGAGGGATGTATGCATCAAAGTGATGATGATGAGTGATGTGAGGCAAGATTTCTAAGGATTAGGTCCACACCAGTGAAGGTCTGACCTTCCTGGGTTCTATCATTGCTTAAGGTTTCTAGGAGATGCTCCTTCATGCTTAGATGAATAACCGTGACACCAATGCAAATAAAAGAACATTTTGTTTTCTTACCAGGACACGAAGTGTATTTACGTCACTGTAGAAAGGGAAATGAGTCTGCCTGGGTTTGAGGAACAAGCCTGCAGAAGGACTGCGAGGAATTCTTGAATTCCAGCTGTGATAGGTGTTTGTACAACTGGCCTCACCCAGGCCATAGATGGCAAAGCAGAGTTGTGAAAATGGGAAGTTCATAACCTCTTAGTAAAATAATTTTTAAAATTCTTCTCTTCCTCCTCCTCCTCTTCCTCTTCCTCTTCTCTTTCCCTTTTCTTCCTCATCCTTTACTTTTCCTCTTCCCCTTCTTCTTCCTCCTTTTCTTCCTCCTCCTCCTCTTCTCCCTTCTCCTCCTCTTCCTTTTACTTTGCATGGGGATAATGTGCAAGGCTACCTGTTTCAGGTAATTATTTATTTGCAGTAAAAATGACAGCCTCTGATTACTTAGCACTGGCCATGCACACAATCTATCTGATGGTTTGGGAGGTTCCAACTTCATTCTTTGCAGAGTTAATTCTTGCCATATTGTGAGTCAGGTGATTCTGGCAGTTTTTTAGATTGAGAAAGAAGATACAGAAAGAAAGAGATGTTTTCCAAGTCCAAACTGATGGTAAAGTTTAGAAATGAGTCATCAGCATTGTGATATGTGACTTTAGCGTGTGTGCTCCGTGGATTTCTGCTCCTTCATAATGTCACTGAGCCACCTCTCTACGGAATCCATACTTGTGGAGACTGAGACCCTAAAAACTTACTGCAGCATTCTTGTAGTGCCTCACCTGTGTTAGCACACAAATCCTCACAATTCCCTGGAATTCAGGTCGCTAACCATACTCACCCACCTGATACCTGGGTGCCCTTTTTATCTCGGTTTTGAGAAATAGCAACAGAACACACAGTGGTTAAGTAACTTGCCCAGAGCATATACCAGTAGGCAATGGAACTAAGGTTCTGCTCCAGGCTTTATGAGAAGCAAAGATTCTAGCCATGCAGGGGTATGAGAAAGCCTGTATTAGTAGAGGCAAGAGCTCTTGCAAAGGCTTTGGGGCAGGAATCTCCCTGGTAGGAAGAATGAAAAACAGCATTGCTGGAACAATTGGTATGTAAATTAGTAGGGCACAGGGATGTCAGAGAATCTGAGGGAGTCACCGGCAGTTTTCAGACTAAGCAACTGGAAAAGAGGAGCTGCTATTTACTGAAACAGGAGAGTCTTGATGGGGAGTAGATATGATTTGCACAGGATAAGTCTGCATTTCCTGTGCTGCCCAAGGAGAGGCCAAATCAGTTGGGCAGAAGAATCTCCAGCCAGCAGAGAGGACAAGGATGAATACGTAAAGGTGGGACTTGTCGCCAGTGAAGATATTTAAAGCCTCAAGGAATAGATATAGGCAGAGAAGGGAAAAAATCAGTTTGAAGATGTGGAGTCTGCCAGCTTTTAGAGGTATGTGAGGAACAGAAAGACAAGAGGCAAAGAAAGTGTATCCTGGTGGCCAAAGGCAGGAGTAAGTGGAGGAAGGAATTGAAAGTGACCTTCTAGGTGCAGAACTGTAGAGAACTCAGTGCTCGCAGTGTTGTCAAATGAATCCAGGAAATTCACAGTTAATATCACAGCCAGCACCTGCTCCCATGACTTTATGCCTTGGCATCTTGACTACGCAGCTCCCTGAAGAGGAGTTCGTGATGACTGACATTCAGCATCTTCTTCCTACTCCGTCTCTGCTTTTCCTCGCTTCTCCTTTCCTTGGTGCTTGTAATTAAGAGCTTCAGGGAGCTGAAAATGGATTGGTTTCAAACAAAGATGTGTACTGGCAGATCCAGATTCAGCCATCTTGGAATTATAGGACACATAGCACAGGAGAGCAGGCTTACCTAACCCCAGGCTTTACCTGGCCAAGCCCTAAACTTGGACACTACTGCAAGGAAATCAAAGGGTGCTATGTGAAGTCAGAGCCCAACGACAGGACTTAGGGTTTCCAAGAAGACTCAGAACCATCCTGAGTGCCACTGTGGATGTTCTGGATAGAAACACGTGAGTTTATTTCCTCCTTTCCAGAAAGCAGAGATGGCTGGGCACGGGCTGATGTTGACAAGCGCTGACTGAAACTGAACTGCTGTACTGCTGTACTTTACAGTGATGAATGCACTTTATTCATCTAACTTACTGCTTCCGGTGAGGTTTATATAAGTTTACAGCTGTACCTCTGGTATCCTTTAGTAAACCAGTGTATGGTAGAAAGAGCACTTGACTTGAAATCAGGCAATCTGATTTAGGATCTGACTTTATACTACTAGGTATAAAGCCACTTCAATGTTCTAATCCGTATTTTTCCCCTTCCCCTGCAAGATGAGGATATGTAGATGCAACCAATATCCATCCCTGTTTCCTTTCCCAAGGTAGCACTCCCATCCCCTAGCAGCTAGAAGCATTGGCGAGTGATGACCCACAGCTGCCTTTGTGCCAGGAGAAAAGCCCTTGTGTGGGGTGATCAGACACATGTGCCTTTGCCTAGGTCACACCCAGCCAGTGGCTAGTTGACCTCAGCAACAGGGTGCACCTTACAGAGTAGCTAGGGTAAAATAAGATGGGATGCCTTTACCCCTGTTCTTCTATTGGTTAGTAGATTGGTGGGTTGTTTGGTTGGCTGAACCTGTACATGATGATGCCTAGAATGCTAAGGTAAAGGTTAAAATAAAAAAAAGAGAAAGATAAAGAGAAAAAGGAACTAAAACAATCGTACCCCGTATGAACCTATAAAGTTAGACACGTGATGTCGAAGAAGATGGTCGTGACCTTTCACACTTTTGGCGGAATGATTGGCACATTCAAAGCGATGATCCAATTCAAAATGATGATGTTTATATTTTCATATGAGGAACAAACTTTTTAAGTCATCATAAAAAAAATGCCGTCTCACAGCAGTCCCAGTAACATGTAAAATAAGAGGATGTTGTTCGTTGGGTCAGTGTGTCTTCTTTAGCAACTTCCTGGAAAGTTACAAATATTCACACTACCAAATAAGCAAACTGCTAGGCATGATTCACTGCTCCTTGGGATCTATTGGAAACCAACTTAAGACTTGGTTTAACTTAGGTCTTTAACATAAACAGCCAAGAACAATTCTCTCAATAAATGATAGTGAGAATAATTGCACCCTTCATTGAATGTCTAATATATATTGATTACCTATACCCATCAGGTCCGTTAATCCTTCAGCAGACATTCCTTTGTCAATACCCTGCTAACCATCACTGCTAGTAAGTGTTTCACGCCCAGGGTTGAGAACCACACCTGTAGAGCTGAATTAGGCTCATGTCCAGGTGTATTTTACATGTCTGCTCCTATACACGCTTGCACAAGAAATATGCTTTCCTTTGTCCACCTTTAACCCTGTTCTTTTGTTGGTTAGTAGGTGGGTTGGTTGGTTGACCGGTTTAAACTGTTCATTTGCTGGCTGGTTGGTTAGTTGGTTTTGATCTCAGGATGAGGCTGCCTCAGCTCAGCAAAGCAGTTACACATGGGGCTGTCTTTCAGTTGCCTGCGTGAGTCTTTCCAATTTCCAAGTATTTGATATTTTCACAGTGAGTATAGGCAGCTATGATGTTTCCGACCAGATTTAGGAGACTCGGCACTGTGCTAAACATTTCTACCTGTGTTGTCTCATTTTATTCTTGAAACGGCTCTATCAGGTAGTAATGATTGGACCCACTTTATATGTAAGAATCTTGGGAGAAAGAGATTAAACAATTTGGTTAAAGTCACATAGAGAATGGCAGATCTAGGGTGTTTATTCTAACGCATTCAATCCCCATCCTATGTTACATTTATTACACATTGCTATGTATTGCCTAAGTATCTGAAATCTTTGTTTCTACTTAAAAAATTGTTTGATGCAGAGCCCAAGAAATCCTGCTGAGTAGCTGGGGCTGTATCTATGGGCTACCAGCTCTATCTTCGCCAGAATTGCTCTCTGCCATGGATCATCATTTAACTCCTGCCATGTTCTTTTGATCCCATGGTAACAAGAGAAGGAAGGAAAACTATATATTATCTCAGACAATGTGATGCTGAAAATCTAAAGTGTAGGCTACTTCGTAGGTGTGTAGAGCGCTCAGGGTTTCAGTGCCCTTCTGGCTACACAGTTCAAAAGTAGAAAGATGTGGGTAACGATAGGTTTGGAAGACTCAGTGGCTGCCAAAGATGAATGCAAAATGCCAATAATTGGCTTGGGTTAACTTGAGTTGAGAAAGAGAGGGAAGAATGATATCAAATAAAGTATCTCAAGTCTCCCATGAAATATTTCTGGCATTGTCTTCCTTTTTAATGAATGCTCTTTAAATCAATTATTCGAGGAATGTTGAACATTTTCCCTTTCAAGGGTGATGCTCAAACCATACTGTGCCTGCTGATGTGAATCTAAAACAGATTTCAAGAGCACCAGCAAATGACAAATTAATTGTGTTTCTAACAGTTGTTCAGAATCCAAGATACTGACAGTGGTTGTTTACTTTTTAAGTACACCTATTCTGTGGATTCACTCAGCCAACCTTACCTAGATCTATTGAAATCTTTTATCTATTTTGTTTTTGTGCTTTTGAGACAAGGTCTCACTATGCAGTTCAGGCTGGCCTTGAGCTCACTTCATAGCTCAGGCTGGTCTCGAACTCACAACAATCCTCCTGCCTCAGCCTCCCAAGTGCTGGGATTATTGGTGCGAGCCACCACACCCAGCATGATCTATTGAAACCTTTTATTGAAAGTTTTATTTTCCTCCTAAGGTTGGTCAGTTTACCCTGAGCCAAGGAATGAAATGTCAACATGTGACACCATTAGACTGAGGACTACGTGGCCTGAGGTGATAGTCCAAATAAACACCAATCTTGGATCGAACTCAGTTAAAAATGTATGAGAATTTGGCTGATAATGCTTGGTTATTTAAAGCAAAATCTATTTAAACTGAATTTAGTACTAGCTCATATAACAAAAGTTGTTATGATTTTAAAACAAGCACACACACGTATCAGAAATTTGAACTTCAGTTCTGAAATATACTAGGGTTAACATTTTTTAATGAAGCAGTTGACAAAAAAAGCAAAGCAGATCGAATCTTGGCTGCAGCTGTGCTTTGAGAAGCCACAGCTTCTTCTAGTGATTTCAGGAACTTTAAGGGCCATGACGCTTCCTTTGACGGTGACTTCTAATGAGACCCAGGCTGTTGAGGGTCCGTGTGTAAATTCACCACTAGGACAGCCAGGAATAATAAGAGGAGCCCCACTTCCTAGTTTAGTAGATGGACAAGACGATGTCCAGGGTGGTTCAATGGTTTTCCCAAACCACCGAGCAGCTACACAGTGAACAAGTGCTTACAACCCAAGTTTCTGATGTGGCCGGTTTACAATACCTGCAAATGCTCTACGAAAAAAACTAAGTAAAATAATTTAGTATGTGTGATGGTCAGAACAGACTTTGTTATCACAGGAGTATCGGTTCTGGTGAGCACGTGGCATGATATTTTAATGGCTAACTGTTTGGTAAATACTTTATTGTGAAGTGACCCAAATCCTCGCTGAAAGACAAATGAGTCTCATAGTCAGTTTAAATCCATAGTGAGATTCCGAATCCATGTCACGTTACTGGATAAGATTTCTGCGTGGAGTTTTTGACCTGTCGCTGAGTTATCGTGCCACTAATTATGTTTTACTTTTTCACATTTAGAGCTTTTGTGTCACTTTGTAATAGAAATTCTTTGACCATGAAAAACGTGGCCAAGTGTTTGAACTTCGGTAGCTGTGTTTGCATTCTAGGCTTGGAATACACAGCAAAACACTGCCCAGCTGAAAAATGAAGAACAAACTGATGTTGTAGGATTTGAGCTGGAAGATCTCGAAGCACACAGCTCTCACCCTAAGTGTGACACACGCATAGCCCAGTAATGTGTAGTGGGATTGGTGAAACGAAATGCTAAGTTTTGTTGGCAACAGCAAAAGGGGAAAAAACATTTAACAGTAGGGATTATTTATTAACAGTCTTGATATTTCAGAATCTATATATCATAGGCCTTTAAAATAGCTCCCAAATAAAGGGGTTTAGAAAAAAATTCTAAATTAATTATAATACTGAAACTTGAACAATGCACATGTTATTTTCTTCATAATTTATTCATTATGCTGTTATATATTTTGTGGCTTTTTTATTAAGGTATTTCATGTGCTAATTCTGTCATATTGGCTATGCATAATGAGTGAATGGGAGAGACTTATAGGGTCTCGGTACTGAATTCACAGGGCGGTTGTGACAGTTACACGACTAATACATGAACAGTGCTAAGAGTAGTCACGGGTACAGAGAAAATGCATTGTTAAATATCTTCAGCCATAACTGGAGGTTAGGCTTTTGTTTAATGGGTGAGGAAAGCAAAATCCATAGGAGTAAGTATTTTTCTTTGTATGTCAGAGACTAGAACCATATTTGTCATAGACATAAATCCATGTGATGAACTCCAGTGAGTTCCACAGTGTGTAATATCAGATACAGACAGCTCAGTTTTGGACTTGGAAAATCATTTTTTTTCACCAAAAAAGTGAGCTAAATCTGACTCATGTGACCCGGGGTCATTCTGGGGTGATCTCATAAGTCATCGGCAGATGTAATGGTCTGATGCTATGTGCCTGTAGAAGAACTGGGAATGCCCACGACAAAAATAATTTCTGCCCACTCACGATGGCTACAGTTCCCTTTGGTTTAGTACTTTTCCCCTGCAACACATACTTCTGTGTCACAGGAGAAGAACATTTTAACTTTTAAAAAATCGTTTACTTTATATTGTAAAAAAAGACAGATCAAAAGGAAAGTTTTGCAAGAGGGGAAAGAGAAGAGAAAATGAAGGTTCTAGATTCCAGGGGTGGAGCATAGAGTTGGGGAGGTTTGGGAGTTTTGGTAGCAGGCCTCCCCACAAGTATTCTCGGAACCAACTCTGCTTGGGTCATCCTGAGTGACTTCTGCAAGAGCAGGAGTGAGCCTTGCTCTGAGTGCAGCGTAGCAAGCCATGCTCGGGTGCCATGGAGGAGACAGAAGACTGAAATGACCCAGCGTTCGTCATCACAAAATGCACAATCAAATAGGAGACAAGAGGAACTCATAGGAGATGCTAACGCATTGCTAAGCGTGGTGGAGCTGACGGGGTGAGCAGGACACACAGGAGACCGCAATGGACCCGTTCATCTCCCCTGGCAACCTGGGCGTTTCTATCGGCACAGCAAAGAGTTGGAAGCCCCTGCAGGTGTAAAATCCCTTTCAAAAGACGTTTTAAACTAAATATTCCAGTAGTTTTTCCTGCTTGATAATTTTTCTAGCTTACTCTAGTGTACCATAAAAATAAGCTGTTACTTTCTTCACAGCCTGCAAACTGATGCTTGGGGGGGTGCCTGTGATGATCCTGTGGCTTCTTGTACCCTTCAGCATAGCACTTTGTAACCCCAAAAATTAGGGTTTCCCAATTTGGTGTGTAGGTACATGGAAAGATGCAGCTTACAAACTTTTCTATTTCAGTTTCTTCATGCGTCACTCTAGTTCCTATATATTCCATTAGAGGCTGTGAGTCATGGTCTTCAATGAAGCAATGCTTTCTCTCCAGGCACTAATTATGGGCTGTTCACATCTCAGTACCATTTGGATTAATAACTGACAGGAAGAGGAAAGGATTAAGGAAAAGTAAAATCCAACTGGGAACAGCAGATGACCAGAATACTACAGGGACTTCTTTTTTCTGTACTATGCAACATAGAACATGTCTTTAATCATTTTGGAAATAAATCACAGCATGAACATTCTCCATTCCCTTCAATCTGGACAGCAGAGTTTTGTATCACAGTTGCTGCATAACAAGGCAAAATAATTTATATTATAATTTCCAGGATGAACTAATATTTGTACATTCTGAATGTAATTTTTTTGTGTGTGGGAGGTACCAGGGATTGAACTCATGACCTGACACGCTTGCCAGGCAGGCACTTACCCTGCTGAACTAAATCTCCAGCCTGAATGTAAATTTTATGTGTAAAGGAATATTGGTTTGGCAACTGTTTTCAAATCCAATATTTAGATTTTTAAATTAAGATACTTCAGTGTAAGACACTAGTAAATTTTAACAAAAATGCATTGTTACCTGACACTATGCTCTTCATTTAATACATCTTAATTCTATGGATGATAGAAGGAAATGAAATAAAGAAAAAATTAATCAGAGAAAGCATGAAAGGAGAAAGTACTGTTTTAGGTAAATTCACAACATTTTGTATTACTCATGCATTTTGGTAAATTACTATTGTAAGATCAAATCATCAAAATTTAAATAAATGGCTTTGTCACTTTACCTAGAAATAATTTTTTATTGTTTGTAATTTCAGCCAACTGTCACTATAAACCTCTGTGGGGGGTGTGTGTGTGTGGGTGGGTGGGTATACAACTTTTCAGAATCTCTAAATTCCAGCTCCAGTTGAGTAACACTGATGAGAATCTTTGTTTTGGCTGAAAACTAGTGTTGACCACTTTCTGTTACAGAGACAGTCTCGAAGTGAGACTTTATTGATTGGTTTTTGAATTATTGCCTGTGATTAATAAGAAGCTAGACAACCAACTGAATTATTCAAGGTAAATCTCAATCTCTTCTTTCAGGAAGGAGGGGAGAGGTCTTTCCTCCTCCCCATCCTCAGCATTGTTTATAGATAAAAGTTAGCGGAAGTGTGTTTGCTATGTTTCTTTTCTATGAATTTAACATCTAAAAAAATCACCTCCTACTCCATCATCCATGAGCTATTTGACTGAGCTGCTGGTTTAGAGACTTGCACGTGCCTTGATGTTTTAAGTCATTTACGGTATTATTGAGGGAATGATCAGAATTGGTGACTTCATAAAGATTGGGTAACCATTCCAAAGAAACCAGGAGGGAACATGTGCTGATGGAAGTGGTTCTTTCCCGTAGATCTGTTTAATGTTTTTTCGAACAGTGAGAAGGAAAGCTAACCTAAACCTGTCTAGTCAGGCAATTGAAATTTCTTTCATAGGGTTCTTTAAAAACCTGGAACCACATGAGTTCTTTTATTTGTTACTATCATAAAAATGATTAGCATGTTTTATAGAAGTATAATGTGTAAAAATGAAACCAGAAGCCTTTGGGAAAGCAGTATTTTGGCTTCCGGTTTTATGTTATTGGGAAGTTGAATGAACAGTCACTGTCCTGAAGTTAGTAGATGGAGGTTAGATCAGACGTGCGTATACCAATGCGGATGTGGTTAGAAGGGTGGTGGACAGAATTCTCCCTATGAAAAGCTTTATTAGGTCATGTTCAAAGAGGCTTTTCTTGATGCAATATATTTTCCTTAACACAGCTTCTGCCTTTCTCGTATCCTACACTCTACCAGAAACAAATAATTTTCACTTGAAAACATTTAGCAAAATTTTAAAATAAAACTCATACAGCTGGGTCAGAGATATAGTTCAGTGGCATAAGTGCCTGCCTGGCACGTGCAAGGTCCTGAGTTCAATTTCTGGTACAAAAAAAATTCATACAGCATCGCTACCTTTTTGTGGCTCCTGAAAGTAATTAGGAGGCATATTTAGGCATTTGGAAACTTGCCCATGGCAAACAATGTCTTATTATTCTTATTCTTGAGACATCTGTGATGGGAAATGCTCTGAAGAGAGGGGACATGAAGGGAGATTTCTCCAGCCCTCGGGAAATTCCACACTCAAGGTCCAGGGACTCAGAGCTATGACTCCCGGGGTTGTCAGCCAGCACTGTTGCACTGGATTTTATGAGTCACACCCCAGGAATCTGCAATGGAGGGAGCCTGCAGGAGGAAGCTGAGGAGAGGCTGAGCTGGAGACTCTTAAGGATCCCCTAGACAGGGGCCTACACATGATCACCTTGTATGAGGATCCCAGCATCAGCTCAGACCCTGTTGTCTTCCGAGGGATGTCCAAAACGGAGAAGCACAGGATGTCACACGGGGCCAAGCAGGGATCTTAAACTCTCGCTCTGCACAAACATCACCAGAGCCACCTGTGTGCATGTTAGGAGTCCTGACAGGGCCTGCAGGGGTGTAGGCCAGCCGCTGTTTCCCAGGCCTCACAGGCCTCTGATCCCCTGGGGAGAGGAGGACATCCTGGGGTTAAGAGAACAGAGGACGTCTGGGCCCTGATCCCTGGGGAGAGGCAGGGCAAGCTGGGAAGGTGGTGCTGCCTGGACCCATAGATGGAGCTGTAGCTTTATGGAGGAAAAAACGGGGGAAGAGGGTAGTCAGGGTGTGCGGGGCTGTCTCTCAAGAACTCAGAGTAGAAGCAAGGAGTGTGGAGACTGAGCCAGAGAGGCCAGGCGGGCCAGGGAGATGGGCGCCTATGTGTGAAAACTGTGTCCTACACACCAGGCAGACACTGAGGGCAAAGCCTGGGAAAGAGGATCCGATCAGTGATGCGCAGAATTAACGCTGGGCAGATGTAGAAGGGGCAGAGCTGGGGTTCCAGCTGTGTGTGCTGATCTTGGGCCAGAGAAGACAAGACAGCCCAGCACGACAGGACTGGGAAGGAGGAGCTTGGAATGGGACAGGTCAGGAGAGCGTGGGGCCATGCCTTCTCCATATTTGCTTTATTTCCCAAATTTCTATACCGAGAGCAAATCATATCTATAACCAGAATCTGTAAGCATTAGGGAGGAAAGAGAGGATGGAGAGAGGAAAAGAGGAGGGAAGGGAGGAGCAGCTTGTCACATTTGAATGCAGAATGGCACACATTACGGGAAGTACGTTATAACCCCAACAGGAGCCTTCTGAACGTAGCCTGTTTAAAAATCTGGGCATGGTGGCTTGAACCTGTAGTCCCACGACTGGGAAGGCTGAGGCAGAAAGATGACTTGAACTGAGAAGTTTGAGAGCAGCCTGGGCAACATAGCAAGACTCAATCTCAGAAACAATGAGAGAAAGAGAGAGAGAGAGAGAGAGAGAGAGAGAGAGAGAGAGAGAGAATCGAATTCACTTCAAAGCAGGCCTGTCAGCCTGTGACCAGGCTGAGATAGATTGTGGGGCAGCAGGAGGGAGCTAGGGCTTGAAGCTCAGGGAGGACATCAGTTGTCCATTTGCCCTCCCTGCCCGCGCACTAGAGTAGCCACTGCCATCACAGAGGAGGCAGTGGGTGCAGAAAGACAGGTGGACGGTGCCTGCTCCGACTCTTGGGGCGGAGGCTGCCCTGCTGCTGAGGACCCACCTTGTGCCTCGGTTAGTTGGAGGAACCCGTGAGGCTCCAGCCGGAGACTCGTGGAGCCTGGATCTAACAGCGTGGAACTTAGGGTCGGGTCTCTGAAGACTCTGGCAGCCACTCTCTGGGCCCGTTTCCCTGCTACGTGAGACAACCCACAATCCCCCAAACTAATAAACAAAACTATAGTAAGAAATACAAGGGACCAACGAAGTGTTCACCAAGGATCTTGCTGCAGGAGAAGCAGCTCTGTTAAGTGGTCTGAGGAAAATTTGGGATCTTCTTATTCACAGGGAGGAGCCAAGTGGCAAGACTCCAGGGACTCATCGGGAGGACATTGAGGCTGTGGTCACTTGCACTGTACCATGCTAAGCATTTTGCAAATGTTGCTTTTTTTTTTTTATTTAAAAGAGAATAAAACAAAAGGGGGCAGTACAGAGCAGATCAGAACAGGACAACATAGACAACACAGTACTTTACATTAAGTCAACTGGACATCAACAGTATCTAACACCATATCTCTTACTCTGCTATAGTTGAGCATAGTTTCAATTACAATAATATCAAACATAACACAATAGTATAAAGC